>WEDG01010395.1:0-45362 GCA_017591395.1 Schistocephalus solidus | reverse complement strand
GTAGTATGTAATATGCCGATATTTTACGATGCCCTTGCAGCTTTCACTTCGTGTTGTAGCACGCACCAATATATCAAGCTGACTTTCACTTAAAAGCCTCTACGGCTTCCATCAGAACAACATCCAGAAGAAGATTATTCTTGGCTTCGACCACTCTTTTGCAGAAAAAGTACTTCGGACTGTCTAGCCTAGCCCCAGCAACACGTACTATGAGAGGATGATCTCTCAACTTCCTTGTTGTTGTTATTGCTAATTCAAAGTTATCTCCTTGGTCAAAACCGTAGTCCTGAATGCGTAGTGTGTGGAATGTTCGTATCAGTTCTCCCCAAAGCTGTCTTTAACGCAAGGGAAAGAGATTAAGATAAGACAGCAGTGGTTCATCAGGCTGTAAGCCCTGTCCAAGGACAAGTTTGTTTGTTCGCCTTTGGACCTTTCCGAGGATGTTGATGTCCTTCGCCGCCCAGGGTCTACAAGCTTCGATAGTGAATTCTAACTGTGTCCTCACGAAGTTTCCCAAGACTTTGGTGAAGCAGTCATCACTGAAGGCTGAAAAATCTCGTTTGTTGAGGCAAGACATCGACATCGCTAACTTTGCTTCCTTCACGCAATGTATGGAGGGTTTAAGCGAGAGCGTGATCCAGATTCCCAGGTCCTTTTGGGCATCCACTTCCTTCAATGGTATGACACTTAGGCGGCAAACCGTAGGATTCAAAGTATTTCTTTTCCCCACTAGTATGATGTCACACTTGCTCTCATTAATCGGAAAGGAGCCAGTCCTCTGAATATTTTTGGAGTCGATTACAGTTTGCATGCAAGTTTACTTCATCAGTCGCAGTTTGGATAACGCTCGCAAATGCCACATGAGCACGATGTCATTAGTTTTTCGATTGGGTACATAAACCAAGTAAGATGGGCTTTCTTGGATTTGTTAGACGAATCACTTGTCCCGTTTTGCCTAGGGCTTACGTTAGAGCCCATTCAGCAGCCGTAAGCTTGTAAGTGATATAGATAGAATCGTATTCTCAACAAATAAAAGAGACTGAGACTGGCACTTCCTGCTAATTAGCCATCATCAGCCGGCCAAACCCAAGCCCTTTTAGTTTTGTCAAATGGGCGCTCTCAGACGTGTTAGACGAGTCACATGTCCCGTTATGTATCACGCTTCTCTCTAGACCTCAAACAGCAGCGATAAATTAAATTGATAGATGGAATAATTTTTCTAAAAAGAAAAAGAGACTGCGATGCGCACTTCTATCTTATTAGGCATAATCAGCCAGCTATAAACAACCTTAGGGCTGCTTTGCCAACAAAGGAATGAGAAATTGATTTGCATTTTTTGCTTATTAGACATAATTAGCCAGCCATAACGAACCACAGTGTTGCGCTAAACGAGGATCCAACTCGCGAAGAGTTATGTATACGTCTTACGCTCTACCAACTGCAAGACGAGCACGATGACTTTTGCTTTTTGCTTGGGTACATAAAACATGTCAGATGGGCACTATTCGATGCGTTAGACAATTCACTTTTCTCGTTGTGTCTTGGGGAACTCTCTAAAGCCATACCATCAGCCGTTACCTGGGTAGTGACATAGACAGAAGCATATTGATGACAAAGAAATGGGAGACTGTGATGGCACTTCTGGGCGCTCTGCGACCTGTTAAACAACTCAATTGTCATGTTGTGCCTTGGGGCTCTCTTTAGAGCCAAACCAGCAGTCGTTAACTGGGTAGTGACATAGACAGAATCGTATTGACGACAAAGAAGAGGGAGACTAAGAAAGGCATTTCTGGGTGCACTCCGACGTGCTAGATGACTTACTTGTCCCATTGCGCCTTGGGGCTCTCTCTAGAGCCAAACTAACAGCCGTTACCTGGGTAGTGACATAGATAGAATCGTACTGACGACAAAGAAAAGAGACTTGGATTGACTCTTCCTGCTTTTTAGCCATCATCAGCCGGCCATACCCAAGCCCTTTTAGTTATGTCAGATGGGCGCACTCAGACGTGTAAGACGAGTCACTTGTACCGCTGTGCTTCACGCCTCTCTCTAGAGCCCAAACAGCAGCGATAAATTAAAGTGATAGATGGAATCATTTTTCCAAAAAGAAAAAGAGACTGTGATGCGCACTTCTATCTTATTAGGCATAATCAGCCAGCTATAAAAATTAGGGCTGCTTTGCCAACAAAGAAATGAGAAATTAATTTGCACTTCTGGCTTATTAGACATCATCAGCCAGCCATAACGAACGACAGCGTTGCGGTAAACGAGGATCCAACTCGCGACGAGTTATGTAGACGCCTTACGCTCTAACAACTGCAAGACGAGCAGGATGACTTTCTCTTTTTGATCAGGTACATAAAACATGTCAGGTGGGCACTATTCGATGTGAAGGACAACTCACTTCGCCCATTGTGTCTTGGGGATCTCTCCAGAGCCCATCCAGCTTCCGTTAACTGGCAAGTGACAGACAGATTCATATTTTCCATCAAAGTAAATGAGACTTGGATGGGCAGTCTTTGCTTATAAGGCATCATCAGCCAGCCATATCCAAGCCCAGCGACGCGGTAAACGAGGCTCGAAATCGTGACGTTTCTGATCAAAGTGCAATGCTCTTCCTTATGCCACATGAGCCCAATGACTTTTCCTTTTCGATTGGTTATATACGTTATGTCAGATGGGTGCTCTCAGACGTTAGGCGAGTCACTTGTACCGTTGTGCTTCACGCCTCCCTCTAGAGCCCAAACAGCAGCGATAAATTAAAGTGACAGACGGAATCATTTTTCCAAAAAGAAAAAAGAAAGCGATGCGTTATTCTGTCTTATTTGGCATAATCAGCCAGCTATAAACAGTTTTAGGACTGCTTTTCCAACAAACAAAAGAGAAATTGATTTGCACTTTTGGCTTATTAGACATCATTAGCCAGCCATAACGAACCACAGCATTGCGGTAAACGAGGATTCAATGCACGACGAGTTATGTAGACGTCTTACGCTCTACCAACAGCAAGCCGAGAACGATGACTTTCTTGTTTGATTGGGTACATAAAGTCAGGTGGGCACTATTCGATGTGTAAGACAACTCAAGTCTCCCGTTGTGTCTTGGGGATCTCTCTAGAGCCCATCCAACTTCCGTAAACTGGCTAGTAACCGACAGAATCATATTTCCATCAAAGGAAAGAAGACGTGGATGGAACATTTTTGCTTATTAGGCATCATCAGCTAGCCATATCCAAGCCCAGCGATGCGTTACAAACGAGGCTCGAACTCGTGACGTTTCTGATCGAAGTGCACCACCCTACCTTATGCTGTACACGCGCGACAACTTTCCCGTTTCGATTGTGTATATATTTCAATGTAAGGTGGGTACTTTTCCATGTGTTTGACGTCGAACTTGTCCTGTTGTGCTTTGGGCCACTCGCGAGTGTTATCCAGCTACCTTAAACTGACTTGTGACATAAACAGAATCGTATTCCCAACAAAGAAAAGAGACTGGGATTGGCACTTTCTGCTTATAAGCTCTCATCAGCCAGCCATCAGCAACCCCAGTTTTGCATTGCACGAGGCTCGCACTTGAAACGTTTTTGATCGAAGTGTAACAATCTACCTTATGCCACACGAGCACGATGACATTCATTATTGGATTATGTATATAAAACATGTCAGTTGGTGCTCTCCAGCGTGTTATGCGACTCACTTGTCCCATTGTGCCTTACGGTTCTCTCGAGCCCATCCAGCAGCCGTAAACTGGCAAGTGACAGACAGAATCATATTGCCATCAAAGGAAAGGAGACTTGGATGGACACTTTCGGCTTATTAGGCATCATTAGCCAGCCAAATCCAAGCCCAGCGATGCGGTAAACGAGGCTCGAACTCGTGAAGTTTCTGATTGAAGTGCAATGCTCTACTTTATGCCACACAAGCCCAATGACTTTTCCTTTTCGATTGGTTATATACGTTATGTCAGATGGGCGCTCTCAGACGTTAGGCGAGTCACTTGTACCGTTGTGCTTCACGCCTCTCTTTAGAGCCCAAACAGCAGCGATAAATTAAAAAGTGACACTGATTCATTTTTCCAAAAAGTAATAGAGACTGCGATGCGCACTTCTATCTTATAAGGCATAATCAGCCAGCTAAAAGCAACTTAGGTCTCCTTTGCCAACAAAGAAATGAGAAATTTCTTTGCACTTCTGGCTTTTTAGACATTGTCAGCCAGTCATAACGAACGACAGCGTTGCGGTAAACGAGGATCCAACTCACGACGACATATGTAGACGCCTTATGCTCTAACAACTGCAAGACGAGCAGGATGACTTTCTCTTTTTGAGCAGGTACATAAAACATGTCAGGTGGGTACTATTCGATGTGTTAGACAACGCACTTCTCACGTTGTATCTTGAAGATCTCTATAGATCCCATACAGCAGCCGTAAACTGGCTAATGACAGACATATTCTTATTGTCGACGAATAAAATTGACACGGAGATGGTCATTTTTGGCTTATAAGCCATCCTCAGCTAGCCATTAACAACCACAGCGTTGCGTTGCAGGAGGCTCGACGTTTCTGATCGAAGTGCAACGCTCTACCTTATGCCACACGCGCACGATAACTTTCCCTTTTCAATTCGGTATATAAGCCATGTAAAATGGGCACACATTTCGATGTGTTAGACTACTCACTTGTCCCGTCTCGCCTAGGGCTCACTCTAGAGCCCATTCAGCCACTGTTAGCTTCCTAGTGATATAGATAGAATCGTATTCCTAACCAAGAAAAGAGAATTAGACTGCCACTACCTGCATATTAGCCATCATCAGCCGGCCATGAACGACCCCAGGTTTGCATTTCACAGGATTAAACTCGAAACATTTTTGATTGCATTGCAGCACTCTTCCTAATTCCACACGAACAATATGACATTACCTTTTCGATTGGGTATATAAACCATGTAAGATGGGCACTCTTCCACGTGTTAAACGACTCACTTGTCCCGTTTAAACTTGGGCCACTTACTAGTGCCCATGCAGCTACCTTTACCCGGCTAGTGACATCGACAGATTCTTATTAACTACAAAGAAAAGAAAGAATGTGTTGGGCACTTCTAGCTTATTAGCTCTCATCAGCCAGCCATAAGCAACCCTAGGTTTTCATTGCACGAGGCTCGCACTTGAAACGTTTTTGATCGAAGTGTAACACTCTACCTTATGACACACGAGCACGATGACATTTCCTTTTGAATTGGGTATAGAAAACATGTCAGTTGGGGCTCTCCGAGGTATTATGCAACTCACTTGTCCCGTTCTGTCTTACGGCTCTCTCAAGCCCATCCAGCAGCCGTAAACTGGCTAGTGACAGACCAAATCATATTGCAATCAAATGAAAGGAAACGCTGGTGGGCACTTCATGCTTACTAGGCATCATCAGCCAGCCATATCCAAGTCTAGGGATGCGGTAATTGAGGCTCAATCTCGTGACACTTCTGATCGAAGTGCAACGCTCGTCCTTATGCTACACGAGCACAATGACTTTTCCTTTTCCATTGGTTATATACGTTATGTCAAATGGGCGCTCTCAGACCTGTTAGACGGGTCAATTGTCCCGTTGTGCTTCACGCCACTCTCTCTAGAGCCAAAACGGCAGCAATAAATTAAAACGTGACAGACGGAATCATCTCTCCAAAAAGAAATAGAGACTGCGATGCGCATTTCTATCTTATTAGGCATAATCAGCCAGATATAGACAACCTTAGGGCTGTTTTTTAAGCTTAGAAAATGGAAATTAACTTGAACTTCTGGCTTATTAGACCTCATCAGCCAGCCATGAAAACCCCAGCGTTGCGTTGCACGAGGCTTGAACTCGTGACGTTGCTGATCGAAGTGCAACGCTCTACCTTATGCCACGCATGCACGACAACTTTCCCTTTTCAATTGTGTATATAATCCATGGCAGGTGGATACTATTCGATGTGTTAGACAACCCACTTGTCCCGTTATGCCTAGGACTCACGTTAGAGCCCATTCAGCAGCCGTTAGCTTGCTAGTGATATAGATAGAATCGTATTCTCAACAAAGAAAAGAAACTAGGATTGGCACTTCCTGCTTATAAGCCATCATCAGCCGGCCATAAACGACCCCAGGTTTACGTATACAAGGCTTACGTTCGAAACATTTTGATTGCAGTGCAGCATTCTTCCTAATTCTACACGAACAAGAGGACGTACCTTTTCAATTGGGTATATAAACCATGTCAGATGGGCAATCTCTGACGTGTTAAACCACTCACTTGTCCCGTTATGCCTTGGGCCACTCACTACTGCACATGCAGCTTCCTTTAACTGGCTAGTGACATAGACAGAATCGTTTTGACGATAAAAGAAAATGGAGAATGTGTTGGGCACTTCTGGCTTATTAGCTCTCATCAGCCAGTCATAAGCAACCCTAGGTTTTCATTGCACGAGGCTTGCACTTGAAACGTTTTTGATCGCAGTTTAACACTCTACCTTATGACACACGAGCACGATGACATTTCCCTTTGAATTGGGTATAGAAAACATGTCAGTTGGGGCTCTCCGAGGTGTTATGCAACTCACTTGTCCCTTTCTGTCTTACGGCTCTCTCAAACCCATCCAGCAGCCGTAAACTGGCTAGTGACAGACCAAATCATATTGCTATCAAATGAAATGAAACGCTGGTGGGCACTTCATGCTTACTAGGCATCATCAGCCAGCCATATCCAAGTCTAGGGATGCGGTAATTGAGGCTCAATCTCGTGACACTTCTGATCGAAGTGCAACGCTCGTCCTTATGCTACACGAGCACAATGACTTTTCCTTTTCCATTGGTTATATACGTTATGTCAAATGGGCGCTCTCAGACCTGTTAGACGGGTCAATTGTCCCGTTGTGCTTCACTCCTCTCCCTAGCACCAAAACGGCAGCGATTAATTAAAAAGTAAAAGATGGAATCATCTTTCCGAATAGAAATAGAGACTGCGTTGCGCAATTCTATCTTATTAGGCATAATCAGTCAGATATAAAAAACTTTAGGGCTGTTTTGCCAGCAAAGAAAAGGGAAATTGACTTGCACTTCTGGCTTATTAGACCTCATAAGCCAGCCCTAACGAACCACAGCATTGCGGTAAACGAGGATCCAACTCGCGACGAGTTATGTAGACGTCTTACGCCCTACCAACTGCAAGACGAGAACGATGACTTTCTCTTTTTGAGTGGATACATAAAACATGTCAGGTGGGCACTATTCGATGCGTTAGACAACTCACTTCTCCCGTTGTGTCTTTGGGATCTCTCTAGAGCCCTTACAGAAGCTTTAAACTGGCTAATGACAGACAATGTCTTATTGCCGACAAAGAATATGGATACGAGGATGGGCATTTCAAGCTTATTTGCCCTAATCAGCCAGCCAAAACATCCCCAGCGTTGCGTTGCACGAGGCTTGAACTCGTGACGTTTCTGATCGAACTGCAACGCTCTACCTTATGCCACACGAGCACGATGACAATGCATTTGGATTGGGTATAGAAAACATGTCAGTTGAAGCTCTCCGAGGTGTTATGCGACTCACCTGTCCCGTTGTGTCTTACAGCTCTCTCATGCCCATCCAGCAGCCGTAAACAGGCTAGTGACAGACCGAGTCATATTGCCATCAAATGAAATAAGACGTTGGTGGGCACCGGAAAATAAATCCCAGTGATTTTTTGGAGACGAAAACTGTCGCCCATGGGGTTGGGGGTTTCAACGGAAAGCATCGCGGCGATCACCTGGACCATCACCGAAGTGCGGAATACGAACACCCTTGATGATTGCAGAGTCCACAGAGTGGTTACAAAGGCAATATAAACATCGAACTTAGGGCCTTTCTGCCAATAAATAAAAAAGAGAAATTGATTTGCACTTCTGACTTACTAGACATCATCAGCCAGCCATATCCAAGTCTAGCGATGCGACAAACGACGCTCAAACTCGCGAAGTTTCTGATCAAAGTGCAACGCTCTGCCTTATGCCACACACGCATGACAAATTTACCTTTTCGATTGTGTATATAATCCATGTCAGGTGGGTACTATTGGATGTGTTGGACGACATACGTGTCCCTTTGTGCTTCAGTGCCCTCTCTAGATCCCTTCCAGCTTCCGTAAACTTGCCAGTGGTAGACAGATTCTTATTGCTAACAAAGCAAATGAGACTTGGATGAGCACTTCTGGATTATTAGCCTTTATCAGCCAGCCATGACTAACCACTGCATTGCCATGCACCAGGATCCAGTTCGCAACGAGTTTGGTTGACGTATGACGCTCAAACAAATGCCACACGAGCATGATGTCATTTCGTTTTCGATTGGGTATATAAACCATGTAAGATGGGCTTACTTAAATGTGGCAGACGACTCATTTGTTCCGTTTTGCCTCGGGCTCACTTTAGAGCCCATTCACCAGCCGTTAGTTTACTAGTGATATAGATAGAATCGTTTTCTTAACAAAGAAAAGAAACTGAGATTGGCACATCGTGCTTATTAGCCATCATCAGCCAGCCATAAACAACCCCAAGTTTGCGTTTCACAAGACTTACTCTCGAAACATTTTAATTGCAGGGCAGCACTCTTCCTTATTCCACACGAAAAGATGACAGTACCTTTTCAATTGGGTATATAAACCATGTCAGATGGGCGCTCTCCGACGTGTTAAACGACTCACTTTTCCCGTTTTGCCTTGGGTCACTGCACATGCAGCTTCCTTTAACTGGCTAGTGACATAGACTGAATCATATTGATGACAAAGAAAAGGGAGAATGTGTTGGGCACTTCTGGCTTATAAGCTCTCATCAGCCAGCCATAAGCAACATCAGGTTTGCATTGCATGAGTCTCGCACTTGAAACGTTTTTGATCGAACTCACTTGTCCCGTAGTGACTTAGAGCTCTCTCAAACCCATCTAGCAGCCGTAAAGTGGCTAGTGAAAGACCGAATCATATTGCCATCAAATAAATTGGATATTGGTGGGCACTTCTGGCTTATTAGGCATAATCGGCCAGCCATATCCAAGCCCAGTGGTACGGTAAACTAGGCTTGAACTCGTGTTGTTTCTGATCGAATTGCAAAGCTCTTCCTTATGCCACACGAGCACAATGACATTTCCTTTTTGATTGGTTATATACCTTTTGTCAAATGAGTGCTCTCAGTAGTGTTAGACGAGTCACTTGTCCCGTTGTGCTTTACGCCTCTCTCTAGAGCCCAAACAGCAGCGATAAATTAAAAATTGACAGAAGGAATCATTTTTCCAAAAAATAGAGACTGCGATGTGCACATCTATCTTATTAGGCATAGTCAGCCAGCTAAAAACAACCTTAGGGCTGTTTTGCCAACAAATAAAAGAGATATTGTCTTGCACTTCTGGCTTATTAGACATCATCAGCCAGCCATAACGAACAACAGCATTGCGGTAAACGAGGATCTAACTCGCGACGTGTTATGTAGACGTCTTACGCACTACCAACTGCAAGATGAGCACGATGACTTTCTCTTTTTGATTGGGTACATACAACATGTCAGGTTGGCACTATTCGATGTGTTAGACAACTCACTTCTCCCGTTGTGTCTTCGGGATCTCTCTAGAGCCCTTACAGCAGCCTTCAACTGGCTAATGACAGACAATTTCTTATTGCCGACGAAGAAAATGGATACGGGAATGGGCATTTCTGGCTTATTAGCCATCATCATCCAGCCATAATAATCCCAGCGTTGCCTTGTTGGAGGCTCAAACTCGTGACGTTTCTGATCGAAGTCAACGCTCTGCCTTATGCCACACACGCGCGAGAAATTTACCTTTTCGATTGTTTATATAATCCATGTCAGGTGCGTACTATTGGATGTGTTGGACGACATACTTGTGCCATTGTGCCTCATGGCTCTCTTTTCAGCACTTCCAGGTTCCGTTAACTAGCCAGTGGTAGACAGCTTCGTATTGCCAACAAAGGAATTGAGACTTGGATGAGCACTTCTGGAGTATTAGCCCTCATCAGCCAGCCATGACTAACCACAGCATTGCGTTGCACCAGGATTTAGTTCGCAACGAGTTTGGTTGACGTATGACGCTCAAACAAATGCCACACCAGAACGATGACATTTCTTTATCGATTAAGTATATAAACCATTTAAGATAGGCTTACTTCGATGTGTTAGACTACTCACTTGTCCCGTTTTGCCTAGGGCTCACTTTAGAGCTCATCCAGCAGCCGTAAGCTTGCTAGTGATAAAGATAGAATCGTATTCTCAACAAAGATATGAGACTGAGATTGGCACATCCTGCTTATTAGTCATCATCAGCCAGCCATAAACAACCAAATGTTTGCGTTTCACAAGGCTTACAATCGAAAAATCCCAGTGTTGCGTTGCATGAGGCTCGAACTCGCCACGTTTCTGATCGACGTGCAAATAAATAAACAAAATAAATAATAAATAAATAATAATAAATAAATAATATAAATAATACACAATAAATATAATTATAATCAATAAATAATCAAAAACAATAATAAATAATAAATAAATAAGTAAATAACAAATAAATAAAACAAAACAAATAATACCTTACAAATAACTTAAAGAATAAATAAATAAAATAAATAATAAATAAATAATAAATTAAAAATTAAATTAAATAAATGATAAAAAAATAAAAATAATACTTTTTAATGAATAAAACAAAAATAAATAATTATGATAAAAACAACTTAAAAAATAAACAAATAAACATAAATAAATAATCAATAAAAAAATACTTCATATAAAAAAATAATTTATAAAAATTATTATAAAAAGAAATTATGCATCAATAAATATATATAAAATAAATGAATAATCATAATACAGAATATTAAATAAATTAAAAAAAATTATTAAAAAAATTTTAATAATAAATATTGAATAAATAATAATAATAATAATAATAATAATAATAATAATAATAATAATAATAAGAATAATAATAATAATAAAAAAATAATAATGATAAAAAAACAAAAATAAATTATAAAATTAAAAGTAAAATTATAAATAAATTAATAAGAATAAAAAAATAATTAAAAATAATATAAATAATATATAAACAAAATTCATAAAAGAACTCATAAAATAAATAAATAAACAACAAATAAAATGTAAATAATAATAATTATTATTATTAAGTAAAAATTACAAATAAAATGAATAAAAAAATAAAATAATAAAGTAATTTTTAAAAATAAGTAATCTATTAACAAAAAAATAAATAGGAAATAAAAATTTATAATTTTATAAATTATAATTATAATTTATAATAAATAAATAGTAGTAAATAATAAAATTAATAATAAAAATTATGAATAAACAAGATAAAAGAACTTATAAAATCAATAAAATAAATAAAAATAATTATAATAAAAAATAAATAAAATTCGAATAATAAGTAATAAATAAGTAAAACAAAATAAATAATAAATGAAAAAATATAAAAATAATTAATAATAGAATTAATAATAAAAATATTGAAAAAAACAAAAATTAATAATAATTTTTAAAAGAACTTATTTATCAATTTATTAATCTAAATTAATAATAATCATAAAAAAATAATAAAATAATAAATAAATAATAATAATTAATAATTAATATTAAAAAAACAATATAAATATTATTTTTTTATTTATACTATTTATTATAATAACAATTATTATTATCATTATTTTAATTATTATTTTAAACGTTAAATAAATGTTGCACGATAGCCAGGATGACCAGTGTTGTACTATTTAGCTAAAATCGTTCATTTGTTTAATAAATTGTCAAAGGAAGCCTTGGATTCCGCAAATGAGCTTATAAAGTTTATAATGGCGTAATTATAGGTTTGTTTGAAGAGATATTAATAAAAAATAAAGGGTGCTCATCAAATACAAAACTGCCTGGAATGCAACTATATTTGTAAAGCGACCGAAGGCAGTGTTATTTACTTGGACTTTGCTTGCCATTGAAAGAACAAATGTGTCTTATTCACGCGTTCAATGTCAAATCATGCCATTGTTTAATGGGAAGAGACAGGATAGTCGATTATTGTAACATTGGAACTAAAAGCGTTCATTTGTTTAATAAATTTTCAAAGAAAGCATCTAATTCCACTAATTTGCAACTTCTAACCTAAAATGTTGTCAATGAGTTGATAAAGTTTATAAAGGCAATTAATAGGTCATTTGAACAGATATTTAATAAAAAATTAAGGGCACTACTCAAATACAAAATTAACGGGAAGGCAACTTATGTTTTGAAGCGAAAAAAGACAGATTTTTTAGTATATTATTTGAGATTTGCGTGTCATTGAAAGAACGAATAGGCTTTATTTACAAGTTAAATGTCAAATCATGCCATTATTAAATGATAATATATATATGCTACACGTCGCCATGCGACCGCCTGCGAGAGCTCTAGTCTGAGCTCCAGGGCACAACGGAACATACATGTTCCTTAAGCAGATCGGTGAGCCCCACACTAGCATATATATATATATATATTTCCACACTTGGGATTGGCTGATGACGGCTAATAAGCCAGAAATGGCCTTTCCGGTCTCCCTTGTCTTTGTCGGTTCCACATTATCAATATATGCTACACGTCGCTATGCGACTGCCTGTGAGTACTCTAGTCTGAGTTCCAGGGCACAACGGAACATAAATGTTCCGTAAGCAGATCGGTGAGCCACACACTATCATATATATATATATATATATATATATATATATTAGCTTATAGCGGTCATATGTTAAAGAAATTGTCAAAGAAAACCCCGGATTCCACAAACGTAAGAATAAACCTTAATTGCTGTCAATTAGCTGAAAAAGTTAATAGTTCGTTTCAGATATTAAATAAAAAATGAAAGGCGGGAATGCATCTGTTTTTCAAGCGAAAGGAGGCATCGTTTTTAATTCATTTATTTGAACTTTGCATGCGATTAAGAGAGCAAATTACTTTTTTCACGCGTCAAATGTCAAATATTCCCATTATTAAATGAGAAGTCAAAATAGTCAGGTGGTGTTGTTATGAGCTGATGGCATTCATTTGTTTAAGCAATTGTTCAACCATAAAAATAAACCTAAATAATGATATATTTGTAGTTCGTTTGAGGAGATATTAAATAAAAAATAAAAGGCGCTCCTTAAATTAAACACCAACGTGAATGCATCTTTGTTTTTGTAGCGAAAGGGGGCAGCGTTGTTTATTATTTATTTTGACTTTGCGTGCCATTGAAAGAACGAATGGACTTTATTCCCAAATTTATGGTCGAATTCTGCCATTATTAAATGATAAGAGCTAGGATAGACAGGTGTTGTCGTATTTGAGCTCATAGCGTTCTTATGTTAAATAAATTGTAAAACAAAGCTCCGGATTCAACAAACGTAAGAATTAACTTTAATTGCAGTCAATTAGCTGCTTAAGTTTATAATGATATATTTGTAGTTCGTTTGAGGAGATATTAAATAAAAAATTAAAGGCGCTCCTCAAATACAAAATTTACGGGAAGGCAACTTCTGTTTTGAAGCGAAAAAAGGCAGCTTTTTTTAGTATATTATTTGAGATTTGGGTGTCATTGGAAGAACGAATAGGCTTTATTCACAAGTTAAATGTCAAATCCTGCCATTATTAAATGATAATATATATATATATTTGAGCTTATAGCGGTCATATGTTAAATAAATTGTCAAAGAAAGCCCCGGATTCCACAAACAATAGAATAAACCCTAATTGCGGTTAGATATTAAATAAAAAATGAAAGGCGGGAATGCATCTTTTTTAAAAGCGAAAGGAGGCAGCGTTTTTAAATTATTTATTTGGTTTTTGCATGCAATTGAGAGAGCAAATATGCTTTATTCACGCGTAAAATGTAAATATTTCCATTTTTAAATGAGAAGAGTCTGGATAGTCAGGTGTTGTCACATTTGAGCTGATGGCATTCATTATTATAAAAAAGTGTTCAAGAAAGCCCCGGATTCCACAACCATAAAATAAACCTAAATAAAGGTCAATGAGCTTATGAACCTTAAAATGATATATTTGTAGTTTGTTTAAAGGAGATATTACATAAAAAAATGAAAGACACTCCTTAAATTCAAAACCGACGGGAATGCATTTTTATTTTTAAAGCGAAAGGTCCTAATTTATTTATTTGAGCTTTACGTGCGATTGGGAGAGCAAATATGCTTTATTTACGCATAAAGTGTCACATATTCCCATTATTTATTGAGAAGATACAGGAAAGCCAGGTGTTGTCATATTTGAGCTTATAGCGTTTTACAAGTTAAACAAATTGTAAAAGAAAGTCCCAGATTTCACAATCGTAAGAAAAAACCTTAACAAAGGCCAATGAGCTTATAAAGTTTTGAGTGGTATTTTTTTAGGTCATTTGAACAGACATTAAATAAAAATGAAGGGCACTCCTCAAATACAAAATTAACGGGAATGCAACTTCTGTTTTGAAGCGAAA
The DNA here is from genome assembly GCA_017591395.1 of Schistocephalus solidus. NCBI lineage: Eukaryota > Metazoa > Platyhelminthes > Cestoda > Diphyllobothriidea > Diphyllobothriidae > Schistocephalus > Schistocephalus solidus. The sequence continues at coordinate 30,846 of WEDG01010395.1, read as the reverse complement.
GAAGCAGCTTTTTTAGTATATTATTTGATTTTTGCGTGTCAGAAAGTCCAAAAAGGCTTTATTCCCAAGTTAAATGTCAAATGATAATAGCCAGGATATCCAGGTTTTGTCATATTTGAGCATATAGCGGTCACATGTTAAATATATTGTCAAAGAAAGCCCGGGATTCCACAAACGTAACAGTAAACCTAACTTGCGGTCAATTAGCTCCTAAAGTTTATAATGATATATTGTTAGTTCGTTTGAGATATTAAATAAAAAATGAAAGGCGGGATTGCATCTTTGTTTTTAAAAGCGAAAGGAGGCAGCGTTTTGAATTTATTTATTTGGACTTTGCATGCGATTGAGAGAGCAAATATGTTTTATTAACGCGTAAAATATCAAATATTCCCGTTATTAAATGAGAAGAGTCAGGATAGTCAGGTGTTGTCACATTTGATCTGATGACATTCATTTGTTAAAATAATTGTTCAAGAAAGCCCCTGATTACACAACCATAAAAATAAACCTAAATAAAGGTCACTGAGCTTATAAACCTTATAATGATATATTTGTAGTTCGTTTAAAGGAGATATAAAAATATAAAAAACGAAAGGCGCTCCTTCAATTCAACACCGACGAGGATGCATTTTTATTTTTGAAGCGAAAGGAGGCAGCGTTCCTAATTTATTTATTTGAATTTTGCGTGCTATTCGTGCTATTCGTGCTATTCGTGCTTTATTCGTGCGTAAAATGTCAAATATTTCCATTATTAAATGAAAAGAATCAGGAAAGCCAGGTGATGTTATATTTGAGCTTACAGCGTTCATATGTTAAACAAAGTGTAAAAGAAAGTCCCAGATTCCACAATTGTAAGAATGAGCTCATAAATCTTATAGTGGTATATTTTTAGGTCATTTGAACAGATATTAAATAAAATGAAGGGCACTCCTTAAAAACAAAATTAACGGGAATGTAACTTCTGTTTTGAAGCGAAAGAACGAACTTCGCGTGCGATTGAGAGAGCAAATACGTTTTATTAACGCGTAAAATATCAAATATTCCCATTATTAAATGAGAAGAGTCAGGATAGTCAGGTGTTGCCACATTTCATATGATGACATTCATTTGTTTAAATAGTTGTTCAAGAAAGCCCCGGATTACACAACCATAAAAATAAACCTAAATAAAGGTCACTGAGCTTATAAACTTTATAATGATATATTTGTAGTTTGTTTAAAGGAGATATTAAATAAAAAACGAAAGACGCTCCTTAAATTCAACACCGACGGGGATGCATTTTTATTTTTGAAGCGAAAGGATGCAGCAGTCCTAATTTATTTATTTGAACTTTGCGTGCTATAGGGAGAGCAAATATGCTTTATTCACGCGTAAAATGCCAAATATTTCCATGATTAAATGAAAAGAATCAGGAAAGCCAGGTGATGTTATATTTGAGCTTACAGCGTTCATATGTTAAACAAATTGTAAAAGAAAGTCCCAGATTCCACAATTGTAAGAATAAACCTTAACAAAGGTCAATGAGCTTATAAACTTTATAATGATATATTTGTAGTTTGTTAAAAGGAGATATTAAATAAAAAACGAAAGACGCTCCTTAATTTCAACACCGACAGGGTTGCATTTTTATTTTTGAAGTGAAAGGAGGCAGCGGTCCTAATTTATTTATTTGAACTTTGCTAGCTATTGGGAGAGCAAATATGCTTTATTCGTGCGTAAAATGTCAAATATTTCCATTATTAAATGAAAAGAATCAGGAAAGCCAGGTGGTTATATTTGAGCTTAGAGCGTTCATATGTTAAACAAAGTGTAAAAGAAAGTCCCAGATTCCACAATTGTAAGAATAAACCTAAACAAAGGTCAATGAGCTCATAAATCTTATAGAGGTATATTTTTAGGTCATTTGAACAGATATTAAATAAAATGAAGGGCACTCCTTAAAAACAAAATTAACGGGAATGTAACTTCTGTTTTGAAGCGAAAGAACGAACTTCGCGTGCGATTGAGAGAGCAAATACGTTTTATTAACGCGTAAAATATCAAATATTCCCATATTTAAATGAGAAGAGTCAGGATAGTCAGGTGTTGCCACATTTCATATGATGACATTCATTTGTTTAAATAATTGTTCAAGAAAGCCCCGGATTACACAACCATAAAAATAAACCTAAATAAAGGTCACTGAGCTTATAAACTTTATAATAATATATTTGTAGTTTGTTTAAAGGAGATATTAAATAAAAAACGAAAGACGCTCCTTTAATTCAACACCGACGGGGATGCATTTTTATTTTTGAAGCGAAAGGATGCAGCGGTCCTAATTTATTTATTTGAACTTTGCGTGCTATTGGGAGAGCAAATATGCTTTATTCACGCGTAAAATGTCAAATATTTCCATTATTTAATGAAAAGAATCAGGAAAGCCAGGTGATGTTATATTTGAGCTTACAGCGTTCATGTGTTAAACAAAGTGTAAAAGAAAGTCCCAGATTCCACAATTGTAAGAATAAACCTAAACAAAGGTCAATGAGCTCATAAATCTTAGTGGTATATTTTTAGGTCATTTGAACAGATATTAAATAAAATGAAGGGCACTCCTTAAAAACAAAATTAACGGGAATGTAACTTCTGTTTTGAAGCGAAAGAACGAACTTCGCGTGCGATTGAGAGAGCAAATACGTTTTATTAACGCGTAAAATATCAAATATTCCCATTATTAAATGAGAAGAGTCAGGATAGTCAGGTGTTGCCACATTTCATATGATGACATTCATTTGTTTAAATAATTGTTCAAGAAAGCCCCGGATTACACAACCATAAAAATAAACCTAAATAAAGGTCACTGAGCTTATAAACTTTATAATAATATATTTGTAGTTTGTTTAAAGGAGATATTAAATAAAAAGCGAAAGACGCTCCTTAAATTCAACACCGACAGGGTTGCATTTTTATTTTTGAAGCGAAAGGAGGCAGCGGTCCTAATTTATTTATTTGAACTTTGCTAGCTATTGGGAGAGAAAATATGCTTTATTCACGCTTAAAATGCCAAATATTCCCATAATAAATGAAAAGAATCAGGAAAGCCAGGTGTTGTCATATTTGAGCTTATAGCGTTTACATGTAAAACAAATTGTAAAAGAAAGTCCACAGTCGTAAGAATAAACCTAAACATAGGTCAATGAGCTTATAAACTTTATAATGGTATTTTTGTAGGTCATTTGAACAGATATTAAATAAAAAATGAAGGGCACCCCTTAAATACAAAATAAAGGGAATGCAACTTCTGTTTTGAAGCGAAAGAAGGCAGCTTTTTTTAGTATATTATTTGAACTTTGCGTGTCACTGAATGAACGAATAGGCTTTATTCACAAGTAAAATGTCAAATATTCCCATTATTAAATAAGAAGAGTCAGGATAGTCAGGTGTTGTCACATTTGATCTGATAACATTCATTTGTTTAAATAATTGTTCAATAAAGCCCCGGATTCCACAACCATAAAAATAAATTTAAATAAAGTTCACTGAGCTTATAAACTTTATAATGATATATTTGTAGTTTGTTTAAAGGAGACATTAAATAAAAAACGAAAGACGCTCCTTAAATTCAACACCGACGGGGATGCATTTTTATTTTTGAAGCGAAAGAAGGCAGCGGTCCTTATTTATTTATTTGAAATTTGCGTGCTATCGTGAGAGCAAATATGCTTTATTCACGCGTAAAATGTCAAATATTCCCATAATAAAATAAAAGAATCAGGAAAGCCAGGTGTTGTCATATTTGAGCTTATAGCGTTTACATGTAAAACAAATTGTAAAAGAGAGTCCACAGTCGTAAGAATAAACTTAAACATAGGTCAATGAGCTTTTAAACTTTATAATGGTATTTTTGTAGGTCATTTGAACAGATATTAAATAAAAAATGAAGGGCACCCCTTAAATACAAAATAACGGGAATGCAACTTCTGTTTTGAAGCGAAAGAAGGCAGCTTTTTTAGTATATTATTTGAACTTTGCGTGTCATTGAATGAACGAATATTTGTATAAAAGGAGATATTAAATAAAAACCGAAAGACGCTCGTTAAATTCAACACCGACGGGGATGCATTTTTATTTTTGAAGCGAAAGGATGCAGCGGTCCTAATTTATTTATTTGAACTTTGCGTGCTATTGGGAGAGCAATATGCTTTATTCACGCGTAAAATGTCAAATATTTCCATTATTAAATGAAAAGAATCAGGAAAGCCAGGTGATGTTATATTTGAGCTTACAGCGTTCATATGTTAAACAATTTGTAATAGAAAGTTCCAGATTCCACAATTGTAAGAATAAACCTAAACAAAGGTCAATGAGCTCATAAACTTTATAATGATATATTTGTAGTTTGTTTAAAGGAGATATTAAATAAAAAAACGAAAAGACGCTCCTTAAATTCAACACCGACGGGGATAAATTTTTATTGTTGAAGCGAAAGGATGCAGCGGTCCTAATTTATTTATTTGAACTTTGCGTGCTATTGGGAGAGCAAATATGCTTTTATTCACGCGTAAAATGTCAAATATTTCCATTATTAAAATGAAAAAGAATCAGGAAAGCCAGGTGATGTTATATTTGAGCTTACAGCGTTCATATGTTAAACAATTTGTAATAGAAAGTTCCAGATTCCACAATTGTAAGAATAAACCTAAACAAAGGTCAATGAGCTCATAAACTTTATAATGATATATTTGTAGTTTGTTTAAAGGAGATATTAAATAAAAAACGAAAGACGCTCCTTAAATTCAACACCGACGGGGATAAATTTTTATTGTTGAAGCGAAAGGATGCAGCGGTCCTAATTTATTTATTTGAACTTTGCGTGCTATTGGGAGAGCAAATATGCTTTATTCACGCGTAAAATGTCAAATATTTCCATTATTAAATGAAAAGAATCAGGAAAGCCAGGTGATGTTATATTTGAGCTTACAGCGTTCATATGTTAAACAATTTGTAATAGAAAGTTCCAGATTCCACAATTGTAAGAATAAACCTAAACAAAGGTCAATGAGCTCATAAACTTTATAATGATATATTTGTAGTTTGTTTAAAGGAGATATTAAATAAAAAACGAAAGACGCTCCTTAAATTCAACACCGACGGGGATAAATTTTTATTTTTGAAGCGAAAGGATGCAGCAGTCCTAATTTATTTATTTGAACTTTGCGTGCTATTGGGAGAGCAAATATGCTTTATTCACGCGTAAAATGTCAAATATTCCCATAATAAATGAAAAGAATCAGGAAAGCCAGGTGTTGTCATATTTGAACTTATAGCGTTTACATGTAAAACAAATTGTAAAAGAGAGTCCACAGTCGTAAGAATAAACTTAAACATAGGTCAATGAGCTTTTAAACTTTTTAATGGTATTTTTTTAGGTCATTTGAACAGATATTAAATAAAAAATGAAGGGCATCCCTTAAATACAATATAACGGGAATGCAACTTCTGTTTTGAAGCGAAAGAAGGCAGCTTTTTTAGTATATTATTTGAACTTTGCGTGTCATTGAATGAACGAATAGGCTTTATTCACAAGTTAAATGTCAAATATTCCCATTATTAAATGAGAAGAGTCAGGATAGTCAGGTGTTGTCACATTTGATCTGATGACATTCATTTGTTTAAATAATTGTTCAAGAAAGCCCCGGATTCCACAACCATAAAAATAAATTTAAATAAAGATCACTGAGTTTAATAACTTTATAATGATATATTTGTAGTTTGTTTAAAGGAGATATTAAATAAAAAACGAAAGACGCTCCTTAAATTCAACACCGACGGGGATGCATTTTTATTTTTGAAGCGAAAGGATGCAGCGGTCCTAATTTATTTAGTCCACAGTCGTAAGAATAAACCTAAGCATAGGTCAATGAGCTTAAGGGCCCCCTATAAATACAAAATAACGGGAATGCAACTTCTGTTTTGAAGCGTAAAAGGCAGCTTTTTTTAGTATATTATTTGAACTTTGCGTGTCATTGAATGAACGAATAGGCTTTATTTACAAGTTAAATGTCAAAACCTGCCATTAGTAAATGATAATAGCCAGGATAGCCAGGTTTTGTCATATTTGAGATTATAGTGGTCATATGTTAACTTAATTGTCAAAGAAAGCCCCGGATTCAACAAACGAAAGAAAAAAACCCTAATTGAGGTCAATTAGCTGCTTAAGTTTATAATAAAGGCGGGAATTCATCTTTGTTTTAAAAAGCAAAAGGAGGCAGCGTTTTTAATTCATTTATTTGAACTTTGCATGCGATTGAAGTGGCAACTATGCTTTATTTATGCGTAAATTGTCAAATATTTCCATTATTAAATGAAAAGAGTCAGGACAGCCAGGTGTTGTCACATTTGAGCTGATGGCATTCAAATGTTTAATAAATTTCGGATTTCACAATCATAAGAATAAACCTAAATAAAGGTCAATCAGCTGATAAAGTTTATAATGATATATTTATAGTTTGTTTGAGGAGATATTAATTAAAAAATGAAAGGCGCTCCTGAAATACGGGAATGCGAAACTAGGCAGCTTTTTATTATTTTTTTTGACTTGCCATTGAAAGAACGGATGGGCTTTATCCATAAGTTTAATGTCAAATATAGCTATTATTAAATGAGAAATGAGAAATGATGGCATTCATTTGTTTAATAAATTGTTGAAGAAAGCCTCGTATTCCTCAATCATAAGAATAAACCTAAATATAGGTCAATGAGCTTATAAACTGATAATGATATATTTATGGAGACAGGTGTTGTCCTATTTGAGCTGATGGAATTCATTTGTTTAATAAATTATAAAAGAAAGTCCCAGAATCCGCAATCGTTCGTTATTATTAAAATGCGAAGAGCTATGATGTTATCATATTTAAGCTTTTAGCGTTCATTTGTTTAAATTGGCAAATTATTTGCCATATTTAAAGATATTTTACGTAGGATTCAAAGAACATGAAGTTTATTATGACATATTTCATACGTCTTAGAACGCACTTCTCTAATTTAAACCTCATGGGAAAAAATCAATTTTTAAATCGAAAGTCACATGCGAATGTGATTCATTCACGGCCTTTGGTACTATTTGAGTTGGTTGAAAGGCCGCCATTTAGAACAAAACCGAAATGAATCAATGCATTTATTAAATTTTATTTTCCAATGAACGAAAATGCTTTAATCACATTCTAAATGCAAAAACGTAATTGCAAAAATAGAAGAGCCTTTGATTTCCACATCAATCTGTAAAAAGAAGCTTCCGATACCTAAAAAGGTAAGAAATAAAATAAATTGAGCTTATCAAGTATACATGGCATATTTTAAATAACAAAATAAAAGTAAATTATTAATTATTTTAATTTTTATTATTATTATTAAAATTATTACTTAATAAATTTGTTTATTTATTTATTTTCAATTTATTTATTAATCATTTTGTTTGTTTATTAATTGTTTATTAATTTATATCTTTTTATTATTATTTATTTATTTATTATTATGATTATTTATTTATTTATTATTCATTTATTTGTAGTTTATTTTTAATTTGGATTATTTATTAATTATTTCAGATTATTATTTTTAATTTTTTTATTTGTTATTTATTATTTATTTTGTTTTTTATTGATAAGTATTTTAATTATTAACTACTCACTTATTTTATTGTATCTTATATTTTTTTGTTTATATATTGTTAATATATTTATTATTATTATTTATAATTGCGATTAATTAATTTTGTTTTTCAATTATTATTAAATTTTTTGTTCATTTTTTTTTATTTTTTTATTTTTTATTATTTATCTGTTAATAATTATTAGCATTAATTTTTATATAATTTATAAATTTCTAATTTGTTATTTTATTTATTATTTTGTTAATTTGTATTTTTATTTCTTATTATTATTTTTTTTATTTTTTTTTGATGTTTTTATTTATTTTGTTAATGAATTAGCTAAAAAAATATCACTTTATTTATTTTTTTATTAATTATCATTGATTTGTTTTAGTTCCTTTATGTTTTTATTTATATTTCACCTATAAATTATTAAAAATTTTTAATATCTGATTTATTATTATTTTTATTTATTTATTGTTCATTATTTGTCTGTATTGTTTATATATCATTAATTATTATTTTTGTTTTTTAATTATTAATATTATTTATTTATTTTATAATGTATTATAATAAATTTATTTATCTTTCTATTTTTATTATTCTTATAATTATTATGATTTGTTTATATTTATTTATTTATAAAAATATTTAATTATGATTATTTATTATTTATTTTGTTTATTTTATTTATTACTTATTATTATTTACTTATATTTTATTATTTATATATAAGGTTATTTATTATTTATTATGTTTATTTATTTATTATTTTTTTATTTATTAATTATTTGCTTTTATATTTGTTTTTTTATTATTTTTATTTAATTATTGATACTTGATTATTAATTTTTATATTTATTGTTTATGAATTTGTTATTTATTATTAATTTTGTTTTATTTTCTATTGTTTATTCATTTATTATTTATTATTATTTATTATAAACATTTTGTTTATTGTTTATTATTTAATTATTTTCCCTTATTTATTGTTTATTTATTCATTATTATTTAAAATTATTTATTTGTTTATTTATAATTATTAGTATTTATTTATTCTTCATATATTTGTTATTTGTTATTTATTTATTATTTTGTGTATTTATAATGTATTCCTTATTATTTATTCATTTATTATTTATTTATTTGTTATTAATTATTTATTTTGGTAATAAATTATTCATCTATTTATTAGTATTATTTAGTTATTTATTTATTTACTATAATTACGTATTTATTTTATTTTCACTTATTTATTATTTATTTATTCTAGGCATAATTTATTCGTATGGGGTACCGCCCAGCAAACAAGGTTTATAGACACAATTGAAACTGGCGAATCATAGTGCTCGTGTGGGAGTTAATAGAGCGTAGCGTAACGATCAAATTCGTCTCAAGGTCGCGCCTCGGGCAGTGCATGGCTGGTGATGGGTATGGCTGGCTGCAAAGCCAGAAATGTCCATTCCATTCTACATTTTCTTTGTCGGAAAGGCAACTCTATGCCACAAGCCAGTCTGCAACGGTTGGTTTGGCTCTAGGCAGAGCCCCAATGCCCAAATGCACGATTAATCCCTATTAATATGTCGGGGAGCGCCAAACTGATATTGGTAATATACACAATCTAAACAGGATGGCCATAGTCCTCGATCAAAGTCGTCGCAAGTGGTAACCTCGTCCACCACATGGCTTTGGATGCCTTTGGCTAACTGATGATGACTAAAAAGTCAGAAATACCCATTCCAGTCTCCATTTATCTTTTGGAAATACGATTCTATGTCACTACCCAGACTAAATCTGCCCCATGGGCCCTAGACAGAGCGCCTAGGCACAGCTGAACGAGTTGTTCATAGAATATATTGGGGAGCACACAGCTCACATGGTTTATAGACCCAATCAAAACTGGTTAGTCATCGTACTCATGTGGGAGTTGAACGAGCTTTTCAGAACGATCAAAGTCGTCGCAAGGTCGAGCCCCGTACACTGCATGTATCGGGATGGCTATGGCTGACTGATCATGAATATAAAGTCAGAAATACCAAATCCAGTCTCTATTTCTCTTTTGGCAATACGATTCTATGCCACTAGCCAGATAAATCTGCCCTAGACAGAGCAACTAGGCACAACTGGACGAGTTATTCCTAGAATATATTGGGGAGCGCACAGCTCACCTGGTTAATAGACACAATTAAAACTGGCGAATAAAAGTGCTCGTGTAGGAGTTGGTAGAGCGTTGCATACCGATGAAGTCATTACAAGGTTGAGCCTCGTGCTGTGCTTGGCTGGTGATATGTATAGCTGAATGATGATAGCTACAAAGCCAGAAAAGTCCATTCCAGTCTCCATTTTCCTCGTAGGAAATGAAAGTCTATGTCACTAGCCAGTCTGCAGCTGTTGGTTGGGCTCTAGACAGAGCACCAATGCCCAACGGCACAATTTATCCCTATTAATATATCGAGGAGCAACCAACTTATATTTGTAATATACACAATACGAACCAGAAAGCCATCGTTCTCGATCAAACTTTTCGCAAGTTGTAACCTCGTCAAACGCATGGGTTGGGATGCCTTTGGCTAACTGATGACGACTAAAAAGTGAGAAATACACAATCCAGTCTCTATTTCTCTTTTGGAAATATGGTTCTATGTCACTAGCCAGACAACATCTGCCTCATGAGCCGTAGGCACAAGTGGACGAGTTATTCCTAGAATATATTGGGGAGCGCACAGCTCACATGGTTTACCCAATCGAAATTGGTAAGTCATCGTGCTCGTGTGGGAGTTGGAAGAGCTTTGCATAAAGATCGAAGTCGTCGCAAGGTCGAGCCTCGTACACTATATGTCTAGGGACGGCTTTGGCTGACTTATAATGAATTTAAAGTCACAAATACCCAATCCAGTCTATATTTCTTTTTTTTGGTAATACGATTCTATGTCACTAGCCCGACAACATCTGCCCTATGGGCCCTAGACAGAGCCCCTATGCACAAATGGTTGAGTTATTCCTAGAATATATCAGGGAGCGGCCAGCACACATGGTTAAAAGACACAATTAAAACTGGCGAAAAATAGCGCCCGTGTGGGATTTGGTAGAGCGTTGATTACCGATGAAGTCGTTGCAAGGTCAAGGCTCTATTGCGCATGTATAGGGATGGCTATGGCTGACTGATCATGACTAAAAAGTCAGAAATGCCAAACCCAGTCTCACACTTTTCTGTTTTTAGCTGGACTTCATCTGCCATATGGGCTCAAGATTGAGCCCATAAGCTCAACGGCACGAATTCATCGAAAAATATATCAGGCAGTGCCCAGCAAACATGGTTTATAGACACAATTGATACTGTCTAATCATAGTGCTCGTGTGGGATTTGGTAGAGCCTTGCGTAACGATCTAAAGTCGTCGCAAGTTTGAGTCTCGTGAAGATCTTGGCTGGTGATGGGTATTGCTGGCTGAAGATGGCAACAAAGCCAGAAATGTCCATTCCAGTCTCCATTTTCCTTGTCGGAAATGCAAGTCTATGTCACTAGCCAGTTTGCAGCTGTTGGTTTGGGCCTGAGACAGAGCCCCAATGCCCAATGGCACAAGTTATCCCTATTAATATATTGTGGAGCACCCAACTAATATTGGTACTATGCAAAATACAAACCGCAAAGCCATCGTTCTCGATCAAACTCGTCGCAAGATTGAATCTCGTCCAAACGCATGGGTTGGGATGCCTTTGGCTAACTGATGACGACTAAAAAGTCAGAAATACCCAATCCAGTCTCTATTTCTCTTTTGGAAATACGATTCTATGTCACTAGCCAGACAACATCTGCCTCATGAGCCGTAGGCACAAGTGGACGAGTTATTCCTAGAATATATTGGGGAGCGCACAGCTCACATGGTTTACCCAATCGAAATTGGTAAGTCATCGTGCTCGTGTGGGAGTTGGAAGAGCTTTGCATAAGGATCGAAGTCGTCGCAAGGTCGAGCCTCGTACACTATATGTCTAGGGACGGCTTTGGCTGACTTATAATGAATTAAAAGTCACAAATACCCAATCCAGTCTATATTTCTTTTTTGTTAATACGATTCTATGTCACTAGCCAGATAAATCTGCCCCATGGGCTCTAGACAGAGCCCCTATGCACAAATGGTTGAGTTATTCCTAGAATATATCAGGGAGCGCCCAGCACACATGGTTAAAAGACACAATTAAAACTGGCGAATAATAGTGCCCGTGTGGGATTTGGTAGAACGTTGAATACCGATGAAGTCGTTACCAGGTCAAAGCTCTATTGCGCATGTAAAGGGATGGCTATGGCTGACTGATCATGACTAAAAAGTCAGAAATGCCCAACCCATTCTCAACCTTTTCTATGTTTTAACCGGAATACATCTGCCGTATGGGCTCAAGATTGAGCTTATAAGCTCAACGGCACAAATTAATCGAAACATATAGCAGGCAGTGCCCAGCAAACATGGTTTATAGACACAATTGATACTGTCTTATCATAGCGCTCGTGTGGGAGTTGGTAGAGCGCTTTGCGTAACGGTCAAAGTCGTCGCAAGTTTGATTTTCGTGCAGTGCTTGGCTGGTAATGGGTATTTCTGGCTGAAGATGGCAACAAAGCCAGAAATGTCCATTCCAGTCTTAATTTTTCTAGTCGGAAATGCAAGTCTATGTCACTAGCCAGTTTGCAGCTGTTGGTTGGCTCTAGACGGAGCCCCAATGCCCAACGGCACAATTTATCCCAATTAATATATCGGGGAGCACCTAAATGATATTGTTCTCGATCAAACTCGTCGCAAGTTGTAACCTCGTCAAACGCATGCGTTGGGATGGCTTTGGCTAACTGATGACGACTAAAAAGTCAGACATACCCAAACCAGTCTCTATTTTTCTTTTGGAAATACGATTCTTTGTCACTTTCGAGATAAATCTGCCAAAGGGCCCTTGGCAGAGCCCCATAGGCACAACTGGACGAGGTATTCTTAGAATATTTTTGGGAGCGCACAGCTCACATGGTTTATAGACCCAATCGAAACTGGGTAAACATCGTGCTCATGTGGGAGTTGGACGAGATTTGCAGAACGATCTAAGTCGATCCAAGGTTGAGCCTCGTACACTTTATGTCTAGGGACGGCTTTGGCTGACTTATAATGAATTGAAAAGTCACAAATACCCAATCCAGTCTATATTTCTTTTTTGTTAATACGATTCTATGTCACTAGCCAGACAACATCTGCCCTATGGGCCCTAGACAGAGCCCCTATGCGTAAATGGTTTAGTTATTCCTAGAATATATCAGGGAGCGCTTAGCACACATGGTTAAAAGACACAATTAAAACTGGCGAATAATAGTGCCCGTGTGGGATTTGGTAGAACGTTGAATACCGATGAAGTCGTTGCAAGGTCAAGCCTCTATTGCGCATGTATAGGGCTGGCTATGGCTGACTGATCATGACCAAATAGTCAGAAATGCCAAACCAGTCTCAAACTTTCTATGTTTTTAGCCGGAATACATATGCCGTATGGGCTCAAGATTGAGCCCATAAGCTCATCGGCACGAATTAATCGAAAAATATATCAGGCAGTGCCCAGCAAACATGGTTTATAGACACAATTGATACTGTCTAATCATAGCGCTCGTGTGGGAGTTGGAAGAGCGTTGCGTAACGATCAAAGTCGTCGCAAGTTTGATTCTCGTGCAGTGCTTGGCTGGTAATGGGTATTACTGGCTGAAGATGGCAACAAAGCCAGAAATGTCCATTAAAGTCTACATTTTCCTAGTCGGAAATGCAAATCTATTTCACTAGCCAGTTTGCAGCTGTTGGTTGGGCTCTAGACAGAGCCCCAAAGCCCAAAGGACCGATTTATCCCAATTAATATATCGGGGAGCACCTAAATGATATTGTTCTCGATCAAACTCGTCGCAAGTTGTAACCTCGTCTAACGCATGCGTTGGGATGCCTTTGGCTAACTGATGACGACTAAAAAGTCAGAAATACCCAAACCAGTCTCTATTTCTCGTTTGACAATACGATTCTATGTCACTAGCCAGATAAATCTGCCCCATGGGCTCTAGACAGAGCCACTAGGCACAACTGGACGAGTTATTCCTAGAATATTTTAGGGAGCGCACAGCTCACCTGTTAAAAGACAAAATTAAAACTGGCGAATAAGAGTGCTCGTGTGGGATTTGGCAGAGCGTTGCCTACCGATGAAGTCATTACAAGGTCGAGCCTCGTGCTGTGCTTGGCTGGTGATATGTATAGCTGACTGATGATAGCTACAAAGCCAGAAAAGTCCATTCCAGTCTCCATTTTCCTCGTCGGAAATGAAAGTCTATGTCACTAGCCAGTTTTCAGCTGTTGGTTGGGCTCTAGACAGAGCACCAATGCCCAAAGGCACAATTTATCCCTATAAATATATCGAGGAGCAACCAAATGATATTAGTAATATACACAATACAAACCAGAAAGCCATCGTTCTCGATCAAACTCCTCACAAGTTGTAACCTCGTCAAACGCATGGGTTGGGATGCCTTTGGCTAACTGATGACGACTTAAAAGTCAGAAATACCCAATCCAGTCTCTATTTCTCTTTTGGAAATACGATTCTATGTCACTAGCCAGACAACATCTGCCTCATGAGCCGTAGGCACAAGTGGACAAGTTATTCCTAGAATATATTGGGGAGCGCACAGCTCACATGGTTTACCCAATCGAAATTGGTAAGTCATCGTGCTCGTGTGGGAGTTGGAAGAGCTTTGCATAAGGATCGAAGTCGTCGCAAGGTCGAACCTCGTACACTGCAGGTATCGGGATGGCTTTGGCTGACTGATAATGACTATAAAGTCAGAAATACCCAATCCAGTCTCTATTTCTTTTTTGTAAATACGATTCTATGTCACTAGCCAGATAAATCTGCCCCATGGGCTCTAGACAGAGCCACTAGGCACAACTGGACGAGTTATTTCTATAATATATTGGGGAGCGCACAGCTCATCTGGTTCATAGACACAATTAAAACTGGCGAATAAGAGTGCTCGTGTGGGATTTGGTAGAACGTTGAATACCGATGAATTCGTTGCAAGGTCAAGCCTCTATTGCGCATGTATAGGGATGGCTATGGCTGAATTATCATGACTAAAAAGTCAGAAATGCCCAACCCAGTCTCAACCTTTTCTATGTTTTTAGCCGGACAACATCTGCCGTATGGGCTCAAGATTGAGCCCATAAGCTCAACGGCACGAATTAATCGAAAATTATATCAGGCAGTGCCCAGCAAACATGGTTTATAGACACAATTGATACTGTCTAATCATAGTGCTCGTGTGGGACTTGGAAGAGCGTTGCGTAACGATCGAAGTCGTCGCAAGTTTGAGTCTCGTGAAGATCTTGGCTGGTGATGGGTATTGCTGGCTGAAGATGGCAACAAAGCCAGAAATGTCCATTCCAGTCTCCATTTTCCACGTCGGAAATGCAAGTCTATGTCACTAGCCAGTTTGCAGCTGTTGGTTGGGCTCTAGACAGAGTCCCAATGCCCAACGGCACAATTTATCACTATTAATATATCGGGGAGCACCCAACTGATATTGTTCTCGAACAAACTCGTCGCAAGTTGTAACCTCGTCAAACGCATGGGTTGGGATGCCTTTGGCTAACTGATGACGACTAAAAAGTCAGAAATACCCAATCCAGTCTCTATTTCTCTTTTGGAAATACGATTCTATGTCACTAGCCAGACAACATCTGCCTCATGAGCCGTAGGCACAAGTGGACGAGTTATTCCTAGAATATATTGGGGAGCGCACAGCTCACATGGTTTATAGACCCAATCGAAATTAATAAGTCATCGTGCTCGTGTGGGAGTTGGAAGAGCTTTTGCATAAGGATCGAAGTCGTCGCAAGGTCGAGCCTCGTATATTATATGTCTAGGGATGGCTTTGGCTGACTTATAATGAATTTAAAGTCACAAATACCCAATCCAGTCTCTATTTCTTTTTTGTTAATACGATTCTATGTCACTAGCCAGGCAACATCTGCCCTATGGGCCCTAGACAGAGCCCCTATGCACAAATGTTTGAGTTATTCCTAGAATATATCAGGGGAGCGCCCAGCACACATGGTTAAAAGACACAATTAAAACTGGCGAATAATAGTGCCCGTGTGGGATTTGGTAGAACGTTGCATACCGATGAAGTCGTTGCAAGGTCAAGCCTCGTATTGCGCATGTATAGGGATGGCTATGGCTGACTGATCATGACTAAAAAGTCAGAAATGCCCAACCAAGTCTCAAACTTTCTATGTTTTTAGCCGGAATACATATGCCATATGGGCTCAAGATTGAGCCCATAAGCTCAACGGCACGAATTAATCGAAAAATATATCAGGCAGTGCCCAGCAAACATGGTTTATAGACACAATTGATACTGTCTAATCATAGTGCTCGTGTGGGACTTGGTAGAGCGTTGCGTAACGATCGAAGTCGTCGCAAGTTTGATTCTCGTGCAGTGCTTGGCTGGTAATGGGTATTACTGGCTGAAGATGGCAACAAAGCCAGAAATGTCCATTCCAGTCTCCATTTTCCTAGTCGAAAATGCAAATCTATGTCACTAGCCAGTCTGCAGCTGTTGGTTGGGCTCTAGACTGAGCCCCAAAGCCCAAAGGAACGATTTATCCCTATAAATATATCGGGAAGCACCTAAATGATATTGTTCTCGATCAAACTCGTCGTAAGTTGTAACCTCGTATAACGCATGCGTTGGGATGCCTTTGGCTAACTGATGGCGACTAAAAAGTCAGAAATACCCAAACCAGTCTCTATTTCTTTTTTGGCAATACGATTCTATGTCACTAGGCAGATAAATCTGCCCCATGGGCTCTAGACAGAGCCACTAGGCACAACTGGACGAGTTATTTCTAGAATATATTGGGGAGCGCACAGCTCACCTGTTAATAGACAAAATTAAAACTGGCGAATAAGAGTGCTCGTGTGGGAGTTGGTAGAGCGTTGCATACCGATAAAGTCATTACAAGGTCGAGCCTCGTGCTGTGCTTGGCTGGTGATATGTTTAGCTGACTGATGATAGCTACAAAGCCAGAAATGTCCATTCCAGTCTCCATTTTCCACGTCGGAAATGCAAGTTTATGTCACTAGCCAGTTTGCAGCTGTTGGTTGGGCTCTAGACAGAGTCCCAATGCCCAACGGCACAATTTATCCCTATTAATATATCGGGGAGCACCCAACTGATACTGGTAATATACACAATACAAACCAGAAAGCAATCGTTCTCGATCTAAACACGTCGCAAGTTGTAACCTCGTCAAACGCATGGGTTGGGATGCCTTTGGCTAACTGATGACGACTAAAAAGTCAGAAATACCCAATCCAGTCTCTATTTCTCTTTTGGAAATACGATTCTATGTCACTAGCCAGACAACATCTGCCTCATGAGCCGTAGGCACAAGTGGACGAGTTATTCCTAGAATATATTGGGGAGCGCACAGCTCACATGGTTTATAGACCCAATCGAAATTGGTAAGTCATCGTGCTCGTGTGGGAGTTGGAAGAGCTTTGCATAAGGATCGAAGTCGTCGCAAGGTCGAGCCTCGTACACTATATGTCTAGGGATGGCTTTGGCTGACTTATAATGAATTTAAAGTCACAAATACCCAATCCAGTCTCTATTTCTTTTTTGGTAATACGATTCTATGTCACTAGCCAGACAACATCTGCCCTATGGGCCCTAGACAGAGCCCCTATGCACAAATGGTTGAGTTATTCCTAGAATATATCGGGGAGCGCCCAGCACACATGGTTAAAAGACACAATTAAAACTGGCGAATAATAGTGCCCGTGTGGGATTTGGTAGAACGTTGAATACCGATGAAGTCGTTGCAAGGTCAAGCCTCGTATTGCGCATGTATTGGGATGGCTATGGCTGACTGATCATGACTAAAAAGTCAGAAATGCCCAACCCAGTCTCAACCTTTTTCTATGTTTATAGCTTTGCAACATCTGCCCTTTGGGCTCTAGACTGAGCCCCAAAGCTCAACGGCACGAGTTAATCGAATAATATATCGGGCAGTGCCCAGCAAACATGGTTTATAGACACAAATTGAAACTGTCTAATCATAGTGCTCGTGTGGGAGATGGTAGAGCGTTGCGTAACGATCAAAGTCGTCGCAAGTTTGATTCTCGTGCAGTGCTTGGCTGGTAATGGGTATTACTGGCTGAAGATGGCAACAAAGCCAGAAATGTCCATTCCAGTCTCCATTTTCCTAGTCGGAAATGCAAGTCTATGTCACTAGCCAGTTTGCAGCTGTTGGTTGGGCTCTAGACAGAGCCCCAAAGCCCAAAGGAACGATTTATCCCTATTAATATATCGGGGAGCACCTAAATGATATTGTTCTCGATCAAACTCGTCGCAAGTTGTAACCTCGTCAAACGCATGCGTTGGGATGCCTTTGGCTAACTGATGACGACTAAAAAGTCAGAAATACCCAAACCAGTCTCTATTTCTCTTTTGGAAATACGATTCTTTGTCACTATCGAGATAAATCTGCCAAAGGGCCCTAGGCAGAGCCCCTAGGCACAACTGGACGAGTTATTCCTAGAATATTTTAGGGAGCGCACAGCTCAAATGGTTTATAGACCCAATCGAAACTGGGTAAACATCGTGCTCATATGGGAGTTGGACTAGCTTTGCAGAACGATCCAAGTCGTCTTAAGCTCGAGCCTCGTACACTGCATGTATCGGGATGGCTTTGGCTGACTGATAATGAATATAAAGTCAGAAATACCCAATCCAGTCTCTATTTCTTTTTTGGAAATACGATTATATGTCACTAGCCAGATAAGTCTGCCCCATGGGCTCTAGACAGAGCCACTAGGCACAACTGGACGAGTTATTTCTAGAATAAATTGGGGAGCGCACAGCTCACCTGGTTCATAGACACAATTAAAACTAGCGAATAAGAGTGCTCGTGTGGGAGTTTGGTAGAGCGTTGCATACCGATGAAGTCATTACAAGGTCGAGCCTCGTGCTGTGCTTGGCTGGTGATATGTATAGCTGACTGATGATAGCTACAAAGCCAGAAATGTCCATTCCAGTCTCCATTTTCCTCGTCGGAAATGCAAGACTAAGTCACTAGCCAGTTTGCAGCTGTTGGTTGGGCTCTAGACAGAGCCCCAATGCGCAATGGCACAATTTATCCCTATTAATATATCGGGAAGCACCCAACTGATATTGGTAATATACACAATACAAACCAGAAAGCAATCGTTCTCGATCAAACTCGTCGCAAGTTGTAACCTCGTCAAACGCATGGGTTGGGATGCCTTTGGCTAACTGATGACGACTAAAAAGTCAGAAATACCCAATCCAGTCTCTATTTCTCTTTTGGAAATACGATTCTATGTCACTAGCCAGACAACATCTGCCTCATGAGCCCTAAGCACAAGTGGACGAGTTATTTCTAGAATGTATTAGGGAGCGCACATCTCACATGGTTTATAGACCATATCGAAATTGGTAAGTCATCGTGCTCGTGTGGGATTTGGAAGAGCTTTGCATAAGAATCGAAGTCGTCGCAAGGTCGAGCCTCGTACACTTTATGTCTAGGGATGGCTTTGGCTGACTTATAATGTATTTAAAGTCACAAATACCCAATCCAGTCTCTATTTCTTTTTTGGTAATACGATTCTATGTCACTAGCCAGGCAACATCTGCCCTATGGGCCCTAGACAGAGCCCCTATGCACAAATGGTTGAGTTATTCCTAGAATATATCAGGGAACGCCCAGCACACATGGTTAAAAGACACAATTAAAACTGGCGAATAATAGTGCCCGTGTGGGATTTGGTAGAACGTTGAATACCGATGAAGTCGTTGCCAGGTCAAGGCTCTATTGCGCATGTATAGGGATGGCTATGGCTGACTGATCATGACTAAAAAGTCAGAAATGCCCAACCCAGTCTCAACCTTTTCTATGTTTTAAGCTTGACTACATCTGCCGTATGGGCTCAAGATTGATCCCATAAGCTCAACGGCACAAATTAATCGAAACATATAGCAGGCAGTGCCCAGCAAACATGGTTTATAGACACAATTGATACTGTCTAATCATAGCGCTCGTGTGGGAGATGGTAGAGCGCTTTGCGTAACGATCAAAGTCGTCGCAAGTTTGATTCTCGTGCAGTGCTTGGCTGGTAATGGGTATTACTGGCTGAAGATGGCAACAAAGCCAGAAATGTCCATTCCAGTCTCCATTTTCCTAGTCGGAAATGCAAGTCTATGTCACAAGCCAGTTTGCAGCTGTTCGTTGGGTTCTAGTCAGAGCTCCAAAGCCCAAAGGAACGATTTATCCATATTAATATATCGGGGAGCACCTAACTGATATTGTTCTCGATCAAACTCGTCGCAACTTGTAACCTCGTCAAACGCATGCGTTGGGATGCCTTTGGCTAACTGCTGACGACTAAAAAGTCAGAAATACCCAAAGCAATCTCTATTTCTCTTTTGGAAATACGATTCTTTGTCACTATCGAGATAAATCTGCCAAAGGGCCCTAGGCAGAGCCCCATAGGCACAACTGGACGAGGTATTCCTAGAATATTTTGGGGAGTGCACAGCTCACATGGTTTATAGACCCAATCGAAACTGGGTAAACATCGTGCTCATGTGGGAGTTGGACGAGATATGCAGAACGATCCAAGTCGATCCAAGGTTGAGCCTCGTACACTTCATGTCTAGGGATGGCTTTGGCTGACTTATAATGAATTTAAAGTCACAAATACCCAATCCAGTCTCTATTTCTTTATTGGCAATACGATTCTATATCACTAGCCAGACAACATCTGCCCTATGGGCCCTAGACAGAGCCCCTATGCACAAATGGTTGAGTTATTCCTAGAATATATCAGGGAACGCCCAGCACACATGGTTAAAAGACACAATTAAAACTGGCGAATAATAGTGCCCGTGTGGGATTTGGTAGAGCGTTGCATACCGATGAATTCGTTGCAAGGTCAAGCCTCGTATTGCGCATGTATTGGGATGGCTATGGCTGACTGATCATGACAAAAAGTCAGAAATGCCCAACCCAGTCTCAACCTTTTCTATGTTTATAGCCTGACTACATCTGCCGTATGGGCTCAAGATTGATCCCATAAGCTCAACGGCACGAGTTAATCGAATAATATATCGGGCAGTGCCCAGCAAACATGGTTTATAGACACAAATGAAACTGTCTAATCATAGTGCTCGTGTGGGAGATGGTAGAGCGTTGCGTAACGATCAAAGTCGTCGCAAGTTTGATTCTCGTGCAGTGCTTGGCTGGTAATGGGTATTACTGGCTGAAGATGGCAACAAAGCCAGAAATGTCCATTCCAGTCTCCATTTTCCTAGTCGGAAATGCAAGTCTATGTCACTAGCCAGTTTGCAGCTGTTGGTTGGGCTCTAGACAGAGCCCCAAAGCCCAAAGGAACGATTTATCCCTATTAATATATCGGGGAGCACCTAAATGATATTGTTCTCGATCAAACTCGTCGCAAGTTGTAACCTCGTCAAACGCATGCGTTGGGATGCCTTTGGCTAACTGATGACGACTAAAAAGTCAGAAATACCCAAACCAGTCTCTATTTCTCTTTTGGAAATACGATTCTTTGTCACTTTCGAGATAAATCTGCCAAAGGGCCCTAGGCAGAGCCCCAAAGGCACAACTGGACGAGGTATTCCTAGAATATTTTGGGGAGTGCACAGCTCACATGGTTTATAGACCCAATCGAAACTGGGTAAACATCGTGCTCATGTGGGAGTTGGACGAGATATGCAGAACGATCCAAGTCGATCCAAGGTTGAGCCTCGTACACTTCATGTCTAGGGATGGCTTTGGCTGACTTATAATGAATTTAAAGTCACAAATACCCAATCCAGTCTCTATTTCTTTATTGGCAATACGATTCTATATCACTAGCCAGACAACATCTGCCCTATGGGCCCTAGACAGAGCCCCTATGCACAAATGGTTGAGTTATTCCTAGAATATATCGGGGAGCGCCCAGCACACATGGTTAAAAGACACAATTAAAACTGGCGAATAATAGTGCCCGTGTGGGATTTGGTAGAGCGTTGCATACCGATGAATTCGTTGCAAGGTCAAGCCTCGTATTGCGCATGTATTGGGATGGCTATGGCTGACTGATCATGACTAAAAAGTCAGAAATGCCCAACCCAGTCTCAACCTTTTCTATGTTTATAGCTTGACTACATCTGCCGTATGGGCTCAAGATTGATCCCATAAGCTCAACGGCACGAGTTATTTGAATAATATATCGGGCAGTGCCCAGCAAACATGGTTTATAGACACAATTGATACTGTCTAATCATAGCGCTCGTGTGGGAGTTGGTAGAGCGCTTTGCGTAACGATCAAAGTCGTCGCAAGTTTGATTCTCGTGCAGTGCCTGGCTGGTAATGGATATTACTGGCTGAAGATGGCAACAAAGCCAGAAATGTCCATTCCAGTCTCCATTTTCCTAGTCGGAAATGCAAGTCTATGTCACAAGCCAGTTTGCAGCTGTTCGTTGGGTTCTAGTCAGAGCTCCAAAGCCCAAAGGAACGATTTATCCATATTAATATATCGGGGAGCACCTAAATGATATTGTTCTCGATCAAACTCGTCGCAACTTGTAACCTCGTCAAACGCATGCGTTGGGATGCCTTTGGCTAACTGCTGACGACTAAAAAGTCAGAAATACCCAAAGCAATCTCTATTTCTCTTTTGGAAATACGATTCTTTGTCACTATCGAGATAAATCTGCCAAAGGGCCCTAGGCAGAGCCCCATAGGCACAACTGGACGAGGTATTCCTAGAATATTTTGGGGAGTGCACAGCTCACATGGTTTATAGACCCAATCGAAACTGGGTAAACATCGTGCTCATGTGGGAGTTGGACGAGATTTGCAGAACGATCCAAGTCGTCGCAAGGTTGAGCCTCGTACACTTTATGTCTAGGGATGGCTTTGGCTGACTTATAATGAATTTAAAGTCCCAAATACCCAATCCAGTCTCTATTTCTTTATTGGCAATACGATTCTATATCACTAGCCAGACAACATCTGCCCTATGGGCCCTAGACAGAGCCCCTATGCACAAATGGTTGAGTTATTCCTAGAATATATCGGGGAGCGCCCAGCACACATGGTTAAAAGTTACAATTAAAACTGGCGAAAAATAGTGCCCGTGTGGGATTTGGTAGAGCGTTGCATACCGATGAATTCGTTGCAAGGTCAAGCCTCGTATTGTGCATGTATTGGGATGGCTATGGCTGACTGATCATGACTAAAAAGTCAGAAATGCCCAACCCAGTCTCAACCTTTTCTATGTTTATAGCCGAACTACATCTTCCGTATGGGCTCAAGATTGATCCCATAAGCTCGACGGCACGAGTTATTTGAATAATATATCGGGCAGTGCCCAGCAAACATGGTTTATAGACACAAATGAAACTGTCTAATCATAGTGCTCGTGTGGGAGTTGGTAGAGCGTTGCATACCGATAAAGTCATTACAAGGTCGAGCCTCGTGCAGTGCTTGGCTGGTGATATGTATAGCTGACTGATGATAGCTACAAAGCCAGAAATGTCCATTCCAGTCTCCATTTTCCTCGTCGGAAATGCAAGACTAAGTCACTAGCCAGTTTGCAGCTGTTGGTTGGGCTCCAGACAGAGCCCCAATGCGCAATGGCACAATTTATCCCTATTAATATATCGGGAAGCACCCAACTGATATTGGTAATATACACAATACAAACCAGAAAGCAATCGTTCTCGATCAAACTCGTCGCAAGTTGTAACCTCGTCAAACGCATGGGTTGGGATGCCTTTGGCTAACTGATGACGACTAAAAAGTCAGAAATACCCAATCCAGTCTCTATTTCTCTTTTGGAAATACGATTTTATGTCACTAGCCAGACAACATCTGCCTCATGATCCCTAAGCACAAGTGGACGAGTTATTTCTAGAATGTATTGGGGAGCGCACATCTCACATGGTTTATAGACCCAATCGAAATTGGTAAGTCATCGTGCTCGTGTGGGATTTGGAAGAGCTTTGCATAAGAATCGAAGTCGTCGCAAGGTCGAGCCTCGTACACTTTATGTCTAGGGATGGCTTTGGCTGACTTATAATGTATTTAAAGTCACAAATACCCAATCCAGTCTCTATTTCTTTTTTGGTAATTCGATTCTATGTCACTAGCCAGGCAACATCTGCCCTATGGGCCCTAGACAGAGCCCCTATGCACAAATGGTTGAGTTATTCCTAGAATATATCAGGGAGCGCCCAGCACACATGGTTAAAAGACACAATTAAAACTGGCGAATAATAGTGCCCGTGTGGGATTTGGTAGAACGTTGAATACCGATGAAGTCGTTGCCAGGTCAAGGCTCTATTGCGCATGTATAGGGATGGCTATGGCTGACTGATCATGACTAAAAAGTCAGAAATGCCCAACCCAGTCTCAACCTTTTCTATGTTTAAAGCCGATATACATCTGCCGTATGGGCTCAAGATTGAGCCCATAAGCTCAACGGCACAAATTAACTGAAACATATAGCAGGCAGTGCCCAGCAAACATGGTTTATAGAAACAATTGATACTGTCTAATCATAGCGCTCGTGTGGGAGTTGGTAGAGCGCTTTGCGTAACGATCAAAGTCGTCGCAAGGTTGATTCTCGTGCAGTGCTTGGCTGGTAATGGGTATTACTGGCTGAAGATGGCAACAAAGCCAGAAATGTCCATTCCAGTCTCCATTTTCCTAGTCGGAAATGCAAGTCTATGTCACTAGCCAGTTTGCAGCTGTTGGTTGGGATCTAGACGGAGCCCCAAATCCAAAAGGCACGATTTATCCCTATTAATATATCGGGGAGTACCTAAATGATATTGTTCTCGATCAAACTCGTCGCAAGTTGTAACCTCGTCAAACGCATGCGTTGGGATGCCTTTGGCTAACTGATAACGACTAAAAAGTCAGAAATACCCAAACCACTCTCTATTTCTCTTTTGGAAATACGATTCTTTGTCACTATCGAGATAAATCTGCCAAGGGCCCTAGGCAGAGCCCCATAGGCACAACTGGACGAGGTATTCCTAGAATATTTTGGGAGCGCACAGCTCACATGGTTTATAGACCCAATCGAAACTGGGTAAACATCGTGCTCATGTGGGAGTTGGACGAGATTTGCAGAACGATCCAAGTCGTCGCAAGGTTGAGCCTCGTACATTTTATGTCTAGGGATGGCTTTGGCTGACTTATAATGAATTTTAAGTCACAAATACCCAATCAAGTCTCTATTTCTTTATTGGCAATACGATTCTATGTCACTAGCCAGACAACATCTGCCCTATGGGCCCTAGACAGAGCCCCTATGCACAAATGGTTGAGTTATTCCTAGGATATATCGGGGAGCGCCCAGCGAACATGGTTAAAAGACACAATTAAAACTGGCGAATAATAGTGCCCGTGTGGGATTTGGTAGAGCGTTGCATACCGATGAATTCGTTGCAAGGTCAAGCCTCGTATTGTGCATGTATTGGGATGGCTATGGCTGACTGATCATGACTAAAAAGTCAGAAATGCCCAACCCAGTCTCAACCTTTTCTATGTTTATAGCCGAACTACATCTGCCGTATGGGCTCAAGATTGATCCCATAAGCTCAACGGCACGAGTTATTTGAATAATATATCGGGCAGTGCCCAGCAAACATGGTTTATAGACACAAATGAAACTGTCTAATCATAGTGCTCGTGTGGGAGTTGGTAGAGCGTTGCATACCGATAAAGTCATTACAAGGTCGAGCCTCGTGCAGTGCTTGGCTGGTGATATGTATAGCTGACTGATGATAGCTACAAAGCCAGAAATGTCCATTCCAGTCTCCATTTTCCTCGTCGGAAATGCAAGACTAAGTCACTAGCCAGTTTGCAGCTGTTGGTTGGGCTCCAGACAGAGCCCCAATGCGCAATGGCACAATTTATCCCTATTAATATATCGGGAAGCACCCAACTGATATTGGTAATATACACAATACAAACCAGAAAGCAATCGTTCTCGATCAAACTCGTCGCAAGTTGTAACCTCGTCAAACGCATGGGTTGGGATGCCTTTGGCTAACTGATGACGACTAAAAAGTCAGAAATACCCAATCCAGTCTCTATTTCTCTTTTTGGAAATACGATTCTATGTCACTAGCCAGACAACATCTGCCTCATGATCCCTAAGCACAAGTGGACGAGTTATTTCTAGAATGTATTGGGGAGCGCACATCTCACATGGTTTATAGACCCAATCGAAATTGGTAAGTCATCGTGCTCGTGTGGGATTTGGAAGAGCTTTGCATAAGAATCGAAGTCGTCGCAAGGTCGAGCCTCGTACACTTTATGTCTAGGGATGGCTTTGGCTGACTTATAATGATTTAAAGTCACAAATACCCAATCCAGTCTCTATTTCTTTTTGGTAATACGATTCTATGTCACTAGCCAGGCAACATCTGCCCTATGGGCCCTAGACAGAGCCCCCTATGCACAAATGGTTGAGTTATTCCTAGAATATATCAGGGAGCGCCCAGCACATGGTTAAAAGACACAATTAAAACTGGCGAATAATAGTGCCCGTGTGGGATTTGGTAGAGCGTTGCATACCGATGAAGTCGTTGCCAGGTCAAGCCTCGTATTGCGCATGTATTGGGATGGCTATGGCTGACTGATCATGACTAAAAAGTCAGAAATGCCCAACCCAGTCTCAACCTTTTCTATGTTTAAAGCCGATATACATCTGCCGTATGGGCTCAAGATTGAGCTTATAAGCTCAACGGCACAAATTAATCGAAACATATAGCAGGCAGTGCCCAGCAAACATGGTTTATAGACACAATTGATACTGTCTAATCATAGTGCTCGTGTGGGAGATGGTAGAGCGCTTTGCGTAACGATCAAAGTCGTCGCAAGGTTGATTCTCGTGCAGTGCTTGGCTGGTAATGGGTATTACTGGCTGAAGATGGCAACAAAGCCAGAAATGTCCATTCCAGTCTCCATTTTCCTAGTCGGAAATGCAAGTCTATGTCACTAGCCAGTTTGCAGCTGTTGGTTGGGCTCTAGACAGAGCCCCAAAGCCAAAAGGCACGATTTATCCCTATTAATATATCGGGGAGCACCTAAATGATATTGTTCTCGATCAAACTCGTCGCAAGTTGTAACCTCGTCAAACGCATGCGTTGGGATGCCTTTGGCTAACTGATAACGACTAAAAAGTCAGAAATACCCAAACCAGTCTCTATTTCTCTTTTGGAAATACGA
Organism: Schistocephalus solidus; assembly: GCA_017591395.1. NCBI lineage: Eukaryota > Metazoa > Platyhelminthes > Cestoda > Diphyllobothriidea > Diphyllobothriidae > Schistocephalus > Schistocephalus solidus. The sequence goes on along the minus strand of WEDG01010395.1, from coordinate 3,872 downwards.
TTCTTTGTCACTATCGAGATAAATCTGCCAAAGGGCCCTAGGCAGAGCCCCATAGGCACAACTGGACGAGGTATTCCTAGAATATTTTTGGGAGCGCACAGCTCACATGGTTTAAAGACCCAATCGAAACTGGGTAAACATCGTGCTCATGTGGGAGTTGGACGAGATTTGCAGAACGATCCAAGTCGTCGCAAGGTTGAGCCTCGTACATTTTATGTCTAGGGATGGCTTTGGCTGACTTATAATGAATTTTAAGTCACAAATACCCAATCAAGTCTCTATTTCTTTATTGGCAATACGATTCTATGTCACTAGCCAGACAACATCTGCCCTATGGGCCCTAGACAGAGCCCCTATGCACAAATGGTTGAGTTATTCCTAGGATATATCGGGGAGCGCCCAGCGAACATGGTTAAAAGACACAATTAAACTGGCGAATAATAGTGCCCGTGTGGGATTTGGTAGAGCGTTGCATACCGATGAATTCGTTGCAAGGTCAAGCCTCGTATTGTGCATGTATTGGGATGGCTATGGCTGACTAATCATGACTAAAAAGTCAGAAATGCCCAACCCAGTCTCAACCTTTTCTATGTTTATAGCCGAACTACATCTTCCGTATGGGCTCAAGATTGATCCCATAAGCTCAACGGCACGAGTTATTTGAATAATATATCGGGCAGTGCCCAGCAAACATGGTTTATAGACACAAATGAAACTGTCTAATCATAGTGCTCGTGTGGGAGTTGGTAGAGCACTTTGCGTAACGATCAAAGTCGTCGCAAGGTTAATTCTCGTGCAGTGCTTGGCTGGTAATGTGTATTACTGGCTGAAGATGGCAACAAAGCCAGAAATGTCCATTCCAGTCTCCATTTTCCTAGTCGGAAATGCAAGTCTATGTCACTAGCCAGTTTGCAGCTGTTGGTTGGGCTCTAGACAGAGCCTAAAAGTCCAAAGGAACGATTTATCCCTATTAATATATCGGGGAGTACCTAAATGATATTGTTCTCGATCAAACTCGTCGCAAGTTGTAACCTCGTCAAACGCATGCGTTGGGATGCCTTTGGCTAACTGATAACGACTAAAAAGTCAGAAATACCCAAACCACTCTCTATTTCTCTTTTGGAAATACGATTCTTTGTCACTATCGAGATAAATCTGCCAAAGGGCCCTAGGCAGAGCCCCATAGGCACAACTGGACGAGGTATTCCTAGAATATTTTTGGGAGCGCACAGCTCACATGGTTTAAAGACCCAATCGAAACTGGGTAAACATCGTGCTCATGTGGGAGTTGGACGAGATTTGCAGAACGATCCAAGTCGTCGCAAGGTTGAGCCTCGTACATTTTATGTCTAGGGATGGCTTTGGCTGACTTATAATGAATTTTAAGTCACAAATACCCAATCAAGTCTCTATTTCTTTATTGGCAATACGATTCTATGTCACTAGCCAGACAACATCTGCCCTATGGGCCCTAGACAGAGCCCCTATGCACAAATGGTTGAGTTATTCCTAGGATATATCGGGGAGCGCCCAGCGAACATGGTTAAAAGACACAATTAAAACTGGCGAATAATAGTGCCCGTGTGGGATTTGGTAGAGCGTTGCATACCGATGAATTCGTTGCAAGGTCAAGCCTCGTATTGTGCATGTATTGGGATGGCTATGGCTGACTAATCATGACTAAAAAGTCAGAAATGCCCAACCCAGTCTCAACCTTTTCTATGTTTATAGCCGAACTACATCTTCCGTATGGGCTCAAGATTGATCCCATAAGCTCAATGGCACGAGTTATTTGAATAATATATCGGGCAGTGCCCAGCAAACATGGTTTACAGACACAAATGAAACTGTCTAATCATAGTGCTCGTGTGGGAGATGGTAGAGCGTGCGTAACGATCAAAGTCGTCGCAAGTTTGATTCTCGTGCAGTGCTTGGCTGGTAATGGGTATTACTGGCTGAAGATGGCAACAAAGCCAGAAATGTCCATTCCAGTCTCCATTTTCCTAGTCGGAAATGCAAGTCTATGTCACTAGCCAGTTTGCAGCTGTTGGTTGGGCTCTAGACAGAGCCCCAAAGCCAAAAGGCACGATTTATCCCTATTAATATATTGGGGAGCACCTAAATGATATTGTTCTCGATCAAACTCGTCGCAAGTTGTAACCTCGTCAAACGCATGCGTTGGGATGCCTTTGGCTAACTGATAACGACTAAAAAGTCAGAAATACCCAAACCACTCTCTATTTCTCTTTTGGAAATACGATTCTTTGTCACTATCGAGATAAATCTGCCAAAGGGCCCTAGGCAGAGCCCCATAGGCACAACTGGACGAGGTATTCCTAGAATATTTTTGGGAGCGCACAGCTCACATGGTTTAAAGACCCAATCGAAACTGGGTAAACATCGTGCTCATGTGGGAGTTGGACGAGATTTGCAGAACGATCCAAGTCGTCGCAAGGTTGAGCCTCGTACATTTTATGTCTAGGGATGGCTTTGGCTGACTTATAATGAATTTTAAGTCACAAATACCCAATCAAGTCTCTATTTCTTTATTGGCAATACGATTCTATGTCACTAGCCAGACAACATCGGCCCTATGGGCCCTAGACAGAGCCCCTATGCACAATGGTTGAGTTATTCCTAGGATATATCGGGGAGCGCCCAGCGAACATGGTTAAAAGACACAATTAAAACTGGCGAATAATAGTGCCCGTGTGGGATTTGGTAGAGCGTTGCATACCGATGAATTCGTTGCAAGGTCAAGCCTCGTATTGCGCATGTATTGGGATGGCTATGGCTGACTGATCATGACTAAAAAGTCAGAAATGCCCCACCCAGTCTCAACCTTTTCTATGTTTATAGCCGGACTACATCTGCCGTATGGGCTAAAGATTGATCCCATAAGCTCAACGGCACGAGTTATTTGAATAATATATCGGGCAGTGCCCAGCAAACATGGTTTATAGACACAAATGAAACTGTCTAATCATAGTGCTCGTGTGGGAGTTGGTAGAGCACTTTGCGTAACGATCAAAGTCGTCGCAAGGTTAATTCTCGTGCAGTGCTTGGCTGGTAATGTGTATTACTGGCTGAAGATGGCAACAAAGCCAGAAATGTCCATTCCAGTCTCCATTTTCCTAGTCGGAAATGCAAGTCTATGTCACTAGCCAGTTTGCAGCTGTTGGTTGGGCTCTAGACAGAGCCTAAAAGTCCAAAGGAACGATTTATCCCTATTAATATATCGGGGAGTACCTAAATGATATTGTTCTCGATCAAACTCGTCGCAAGTTGTAACCTCGTCAAACGCATGCGTTGGGATGCCTTTGGCTAACTGATGACGACTAAAAAGTCAGAAATACCCAAACCAGTCTCTATTTCTCTTTTGGAAATACGATTCTTTGTCACTATCGAGATAAATCTGCCAAAGGGCCCTAGGCAGAGCCCCATAGGCACAACTGGACGAGTTATTCCTAGAATATTTTGGGGAGCGCACAGCTCACATGGTTTATAGACCCAATCGAAACTGGGTAAACATCGTGCTCATGTGGGAGTTGGAAGAGCTTTGCAGAACGATCAAAGTCGTCGCAAGGTTGAGCCTCGTACACTTTATGTCTAGGGATGGCTTTGGCTGACTTATAATGAATTTTAAAGTCAGAAATACCCAATCAAGTCTCTATTTCTTTATTGGCAATACGATTCTATGTCACTAGCCAGACAACATCTGCCCTATGGGCCCTAGACAGAGCCCTATGCACAAATGGTTGAGTTATTCCTAGAATATATCGGGGAGCGCCCAGCGAACATGGTTAAAAGACACGAATTAAAACTGGCGAATGAATAGTGCCCGTGTGGGATTTGGTAGAGCGTTGCATACC
>WEDG01010393.1:0-98741 GCA_017591395.1 Schistocephalus solidus | reverse complement strand
TCGATATACTAAAACAACTATCGCCATGTAACATTTGCTTGTTTTGCTAGCGTCTATCTTTAAATAGGGTTTTCAAAGGCTCTGCCTATCTCCCTTATATATACTGAATTATACTGAATTATAATTTCTTCCTTCCGGAAATAAAGTTAAACCTATACCGCATGTTTGTTCTTCCTATCCTAGAATACTGCTCTCCCCACTTTGGGCTGATGAACGCCTCTGACCGCAGTAAGATTGAAAAAGTTCAGAGGGTTTTTACTCGAAGACTATTTTCTCTTCATGGATCCAGTATCTCTTATACGGATAGATGCCAGTTAGTAAACATTAAATTTCTGTGGGTTAGAAGACTCGAAGCCGGTCTCTGCTTCCTGTTTCGCGTTATTTCTAGCCCAAATCTTCCACGAATTAACGCTCTCACTCCGGTAGATCGACCATATCCCACTCGTTATTCCTCCATGATCATTTCACCACCCCTTAGCTCCACAACTAACCAGTCTCAGTTTTTTGCCTCCAAATATGCTTTTATATGGAATAATCTTCCACTGCAAATTAGATTATCGTCTACATTAGCTATTTTCAAAACCAAATTACGCGAACATTAAATAGTGATATATCTGACAAATGAAAATGTAGGGTCATCGATATGTGTGGGCCAGGCGCAACCTGCCACTGTTTACACAATCGTCATTATATTGACAATAGTTTCTTAGAAAATGAGTATCTAGTTTGAATTTAAATGTTTTAACAGTTGCTGAAAGGACCACCTCGTCAGGGAGTCCGTTCCATGCTCCAACGACCCTCTGCGAAAAGGCGTTCCGACGGACTTCCGTGTGGACAAACTTCCTCTGCAGTTTAAAGGGATGACCCCACAGATGTTCCATCCCAGCCAATTCGAAGAAGTCAGCAAATTCTAGGGCACAATCGCGGCCTCTGACATTCCGGTAGGTTTGGATGAGGTCACCGCGTAGTTGCCTGTAATTTAGAGGAAACAAATCAAGTTCAACCAGTCTGGCTTCGTAAGGCAGATGACTTAGATTCTTGACCATCTTCATAGCCCTCGCCTGCACTCGTTCCAGCTGTAGATAATCCTTCTTAAACCACGGACGCCAGGCCTGGATGGCATATTCCAAGTGAGATCGAACAAATTCCCCGTAGGTTTTTTGGAAGAGTTCATTATCAATCTGCATAAATCCACGTCTGAGCGCAAAAAAGACCTGTGTAGCGCGTTTAGCTACCTTTAAACACTGTGAAGATAGTTTAAGTGAGGAGTTTATTAGAACACCGAGGTCCTTCTGTTCCTCAACAATTGAAAGGGGCTGCCCATTGAGAATGTATTGGTAGGAATCATCCTCCTCACTGGTCCTTTTGGTACGCAGTCTTAGGACCACACACTTCCCATCGTTAAAATTTAAGAGCCAACGAGCAGACCAGCTGCTAAGATGGTTGAGATCCTCTTGAAGTGCGTGCCTATCGAAATCAGATCTGATGACCCTCCACAATTTAACGTCATCTGCAAACATGATGGCACTGCAATCCAGGTCGTCGACACAGTCGTTGATGTACACTAAGAAGAGTAACGGCCCTAATACCGAGCCTTGGGGGACCACTTAGAACTGGAGTAGGTGTTGACTTCGAGGTATCGACGCACACAGTTTGCAATCTATCTGTAAGAAAGTCTGTGATCCACGTCAGCAGCATTCCTCTTATGCCAATTTCAGAAAATTTGTAGATGAGACGTTTGTGTGGGACACTGTCAAACGCCTTCTTGAAATCAGTGTATGTGAATGGGTTAGTTGGTCATTTATAGTAACATATGTATTTTAAATGAATTTTTGTATGCGGCCTTTGTAATAGGGTTGTCAAAGGCAATGCCTATTACGCTTAAATATACTGACCTTTTTAATCATTTTTTGGTCGTGGCTTATTTTTTCCGCATCCGGCTGTACAGTTCAATCAATATAAATTATTATTGTGGTGCTGGGTATGCTCCATTGCTTTAGTTTCCTTTATATGTGTGTTCTATATGTACTAGCATTTTACTGTGTTAGTTGTCCCTCCCATTCTCCACCAAGTACATAATTCTTCTCATTGCGCTTGTGTTGTCCTAAAAAAAGGCATTATGCCGCACATGTCAGCCGAAATCTAGTAACATGAACGTATTCGTGCTTCTGAATTTGAGCGATTCCATCAATAATCTTACTTGGTTTGCATTAATTAGTAAAGGAACGGACAATTTCCATGGTCTTGACATATCCTAGACTTTGAACTATAGACGGGTAAGCAACTTTGGTCAAAGGTGAAATATTTAACTAAGCCAAAACAGCTGGCTGAGTTTGGATCTACTTTTCCTGCTTCTTTTAGGTATTGTAGTCATAACGCCTTCTGCGATTTGTGACCTTTTGTTGCGTATTGTTTGTGGTAGTCAGAACTCATTCCTTAATTCACTGTAAGATTTACTCGCACGCCTAAACCGTGTACGTACGCAAAACACGTTCCTTGCGATCGCAAGGAACGTGTTTTGCGTACGTGTTTTTAGCAAAAAGCAGACAAGGAACTGACTATTATTTCGATTGCTAATCTTGAAGTCTATTAAGTCACGCGTTTGATTTGGAGGAGGTATTAGTGACAAATATTTGTCACTACCCTAATAGCAAACCAACGCGATTCGAGGCTGAAATTTTTGCGGCGCAATCGCACCCGCCAGTTAATTTGTTGCCACTGGCGTCGAGCGCATGTGCCTCCGCTTACTCACCGCCTTCCTGTCTCAACAGGAGATTACGCCCATAGGTATCTGACTCAGTCAACCCTAAGCAACTGAGAGACGGTTGTTTTCTTCGTTATTCGTCTGAAAACATTTTTATTGTTCCCTTTGCTTGATAATATTCAGTTGCTACTTATAAAATTAAAACTGCCAACCTTCCTTAACCCAGAAACTGCAAAGATTTATACCTAATCAGATGTTCTACAGATGATGTCGGGCTGTACCATCACAGCAGTTTCAGCTTGCTTCGGTCTAAGCAGTTTCGGATTTCTTCGATATGGCTAGCTGATTTTTTGTAGGATTTGATGGTATTTAATTCGAGAAAATTTCGTTAGGTTAGTTTTTAGACTTCTTGATCATTTATTTTTTTCCCTTCGGAATGTCTTTCGATCTGCATAATAACCTTCGCTCATTATATTTAAGGTTATTTACTTTCCTTAGGTTTTTATCTTCCACCAAACGACTTGTTCTGCACACCTTGTTGAAACATGCCCGATGAAAAGTCCTGGGTTCAGCAACCAGCAGCTGACGGTCCAACGACAAAATCCCGGCCAACCACTTTAAAATTGGCGACTGGTTCTAATGACTCCTCCTCCAACCTTCTCGCCATAAAGGCCGACTTCCTGACCCCAACCATCAGCCAGTTTCTCCAAAAACATGCTCCTTCCAATACTCCTGGGCAGTTTATATCCCCAATAAGTGCGGATAACAAACTTATATCAGAGTAAGTGCTATCTTCGCCTCTTTGATATTCGATGCAGATTTTCTGCCCGTTCGCCCTGGTCATCTGTCTGTTTTTAATCGTTTCAGTTTTCATCAGCTGATATTCTGGTTTCCATAGTTTGGATGGCTATTTTTGATCTTTGGCCAGCACATAACGATCTTCCTAGATTTTTTTTCAACGTTTATTTTTTTGTCTTTAGTGTCCCTCTATTTCGCCAGTTTTTGGTAACTTTTACCTCCTTAATGTCGCCATTAGATTGTTACCTGAAGCCTTTTCGAAAGGTTGCAAACTTGGCTTACACCGTTCGCTTAGGTAACAGGCTTACTTATTTTCTTCTAGTAAACTATATCAGTAATTTGGCGTAAGCTGGGAACTTGTATTACTGATATTTGGTGTTTATTTATCAAATTCTGACGACTGTTATTTCTGTGTTGGGTCCCGATTAATCACAAATAAAGCACTGTCGAAGGGCATATCCTGTTATGTTTTCCGAAACCGCTCAAGCTTTTCACGACACTATCTATGGCCGTAACGACTGATGAGGTGCTTGTTCGGAATTACCTGACCGCGTAACTATTTGAAGTGTTGCACACTGATTGGTCATTTCCGTTTCGTGAATCCAATTCAGCATTTATAACGAAACAGGTCGGGTTCCACCCACAAACACTCCGACTATTTAGCAGGCCATTCTCTTGATGACGTCGACTTTTGTACATCTCATTTGTTTCGGTTCTTGGCAGGGTATTGACCAATTTTTGTAAGATATCTTCTCTGTCTGTTTCCGGAGCTCGTGGAAAAGCCAGTGTATTCGTCGACCTATGGGTCAAACTATGGTGGTCACCATGATTGGCTCTATACTTCAAGTGTATATTATTTAAAAACACCTGTACTTAGAAACCGGATCATTGACTGCAAGGCACTTTCGAAGTCGACAGCTCTTGGCCGGTGGAGCATGTAGTCTTTCTTAAATCACGATTGATTAATGCAGCCTATCCCCAGCCTACAAATCGCTTCTATTTTTGATATTTCTGGTCACTTCACGCAAGCGATTTAAAAGTAATCTCAGACATTTTGGCCGTGATGCCAATTATCCTGATTCCTCAGTTTCGTTCGAACGCACAGTTAAGTTTTATTCTTGGAATGTGAACGTAGTACCGTTTCGTAACGGTCCCGGTGGAGGTCTTCTTTCACCCGTATTCAGGTAGATTCGTTGCCACTAGAATGTCATGCAATATACAATCCATCATTTTGACAAATCTCTGGGTTCGCGTAACATTAGGGAGGAATTTCGCGGACCAAAGAATCCTGTCGCTCTATTCTTTTTTGTTTTTTTTTCTGTCAGTAAGAACTTACTGTATTTCAACTTATGCTCTCGGCTATCCAACACCACAGCAGCCTCGCTTGCGCAGTCAGTATAACTTGTCCTTCCTTCTAATTCGGATAGTTGTTTCATTGCTAAAGAAGAAATGAGTTGAAATGCTTACCGCATAGCTAGTGAAGCCTGTAATATATGCTCGTTGGGAAGCTTAAGCGTTCCTTTAGAGACTCAATGCGGTCATTATCAGCTGGTATACCTTACATTTGTCGTTAGATAGTGGTTGAAGTGTGTTTTGAGCGGTGTGGATTGACTTTCCACCGTGTCAAGTTTGTGGCTAGATTTGAACTCTATGGCTTTCAGTCTGCATCGCAGCTATGCTTTTTGAGCTGCGGGTTGCTTGTTGCATAACGGAATGTTGTACAACCAGTAAACCGTTTGCCCCGTACCAGCTAATTCCAATAGAAACTGTTTTTCTTTTAACATCGATCACGTCTCTGCACTGAGCAGTGATTTTTCTAATGATTCTTTCGGCATCCAGGGAACGCTGCAATATTTTTCTGAGCCCGTGCCTTTTTTGCCAATCAACAACACTGAGGACGCCTATATGTCCTCCATGCAATACGGCTTCATCTGCTGCCGTCCAGCACATTTCTGGGACCCCCAGCTGGTGTGTCATAGGGGTATGGGGTGGATGAGTATATCCACCCGAGAACTGCGAGGGACCAACAAGCCGTCTCATGTAACCCCTGACACGAACCGCGGCCTAACCAGGTTTTTGAACTACCGAGGAGCTGTTTTCTACGCGCCCTGCCTGAACTTCCCGATGGTCAGTAGTGTCAACAGTAATAACGCGTCAGTAGACTTTTTGTGCCCAAACTAGAGCTAGTAGTTAGAAATCTGAGCAGTCCCTCCTTATTTACTTGCGATCATTATTTCGAATGCACACAACCTGGCACTCAGATCAGGTCGTGATTATCACTAACCGTACCACTCCTCACCGCCCGCAAAGAAAGTAAGGAAATAAAACCGAACATCTAAATAAAATTTGCTTGATAGAAGTTAGTTAAATTATTAATCTGAATCCTGTTACTTTCCTAAGCCAGTGACTGGAAGTGCGGTGCCAGTAGTCCTTAGGCCTTGTTTATATCTTGCCAACCACCCCTGTTAGAGCTGACTGAAAAGTCAATAATTTTGTACTTTACGAAGTTAGTATGATCGCTGATGATTACCATAAGTTACGTAACTTTAGAGACGGTTGCCCACTGTGTGCCCATGTTATTTTTCATCCAACAAATCACTTAAACCGCACAACTTCTCTATGATATTCGACCATCTTAGCGCCCCGGATTTCAGTTTGTTTACTGTGTCTGCTGACTATGTACTTAGTAACGGCTTTACTGTACTTTCACCATAAGAACTAACTATAAGCCCAGACGTGTTTCGTTAGTGTTTGCTATTGCATACACGTGAAGTTACTCAAGTCTGCTGTTTTTGCCTATCGACGCCAAACCTAGCAAGGTATATCCCAACAGAGTGACCCTAGATCCTGTCAGTCCCGTTAGACCTCCCTTCCCGGTTGGACTACAAAGGACAATTTGGGTGTACTCTGGTATCAGTAAGGACAGGTTTCCAGTCGACTGTTATACAGGTGCTTTGCATGCGCCGTACGAGCCATGCCCCACTCCCCTGTCCTTTGGATAACTTTTCTGGCTAGAAGACGCTTAATCTGCGCACCCATTATTTGGCAGTCGTATTCTCCCCTCTCGATTTGTTTTTTCTTCTGCAGCCACCTCTACCAACCAGCCAGCGTGGACACCTTGGGTGACTTTATTTTTGATTTTCACATCCATCTACCACAGCCGTTAAATTTTATGAACATCATTTCCAGTGTTTTTAAACACGCAATCTGCCCACTCAGCTGACGGGATCCTCTCTCACCTGCCCCTTCTATTAGACCTCAGAGTTTTCATGCCGAAGAAAATAACTTGGCGGAGAGGGTGCTATTTGCGTCTTTATGTTGAAAGCCTACAGTGAGTCATTCGGCTGCTCTCGCTCTCGCTTGTCTCCCCGTCTGCGCAAATATCGCGTAGTGCAGGGGTTGTCGGCATAAATCAACCCCGTGTTCACAAGATCTTTAGGACAACTCCTTGTTGGGTCAATGTGTTCAAACCTACTCATACACGCACGCACTCACGTACAGTCGCGTGGTCACGCACAATCGATAATAAAACTGCACTCAAAGCACACACAGAGAAATGCGTATGTGCGCGCAGTCGCATTCGCGGAATCACTAACCGAATTGCCACCGTTACTGTTAGCGAATTGCCAGTTACTGTAGCGTGCGTGCTGAGTCATCGCGTCCGTCACAGCGAAGTACAAGGGGAAGCCAGATATCTACTACTTTCGATGATTGTGTTGCCTCTCCTAAAAGACCGGTTTTGAGATGCCCCATCAGACTATTCAATAGACCAGCGCATAAGCCGTCACACCCTCGCAGTCGCTATCACTGTTGGCATGTTTTTGCATCGTCTCGCGGTTTCGTCCGTCGAGCTCGGTGTTTGTCGCCACTTACTACCAGCACCAACTCCGTCGCCGCCACCTCGAAGGAGGAGAGGCCGATAGTAATACTTCTGTACAATTCGGTTTATGGTGAAGAAGACATTTGCAGCCTCAACTTCACCTTCTTCCTAAAAATATCCTGTACCAAAGGTCAAACAGGGTCAGTAATATTGGAAGTGAACTTGGACACAGTGGCTGCTGAGAGATGAGAGCGGAACATCAAGTAAAATCATAAGTGGGATGTATATGTTTCCTGTAGAAATTTGATGCGTCTTTCGATTTATCGACATGAATAACCCTCCCAGAGCATACATCATACCCACATGTAACACTAAATGTCATCCCCCAGTGTCCACAAACCAAACTGTGTGATCGGGTTCCCTGGTTTTTCGTCTCAAAGGCTTAGCCGACACTGGAGAATCGGTTCTTGTACCGCATCAGCGCGTTCGCCACTAGAATCTATCACGACGTGCTGAAAGTCGTGACTGGGAAGGATGCCAACTGTCCCCATAGAAGTATTTTAGTGACTGAAGGGCTGAAAGTCAGGCTGTAATGGCTCCTTTATACTATTTTCTTTATGGCACTGCCAATGACGTGAGATCGGAACTGCACTACCGAAAATCCTCGTACAGTCAGTGGGAACCATGTTGTGTGTGGCACGCGTCGATGGGCTGTTTAGTTTTATTAATCACTGCGCTTGCTCCCACCTTCTGTCGTCTATACACTGTACTTCTATCGTAGCAAGGTAATCAAGGGAAATGAAAGTGCAGTAGATGCTGCACAAGTCTGTCCCATCGTGTTGCTTGCACACCACCCGGGCTACGCTCACTACGTCGTTCATGCAGTGGACGTCGTCACTTGTGGCGGTCGAGCTGCCGGCTTGGCGTTGCCATGCAGCTAACTCCATCCAAGTTTGTTTGCCGGTATTGACTGCCTCATGACCCACTGTCAATTTCTTCGCAATGTGACTCATCTACGATTGTCCCACCCGCTTTTGGAGCCAATCAAGATTGATTCCTTCGACTACCTACTCAATCAACATGGCCTGCTTTTTGGACATGCTTGGGGACTTTATCAGCCTGAAACTGTCCTCATCTCGTCAGTTTATCATATTGAATTCATTTCTCATTCCAAGTGTTTATTCATTGCAGAAATGGTTCACGCCTGTTCCTCTTCCTCGAGAAGTTAAAAACACCTAAACGATGCAGTTTTTACTGTTCCTTAAACCCATGCAGTACCCGTTTATCCAGTTTTTTCGCTTTCTCAGTAACCACCTGATTTCAAGACAAACTCTCAGTAGACATCTGTTGCGAGGCATCAAATACTTCTTAATTTTTTCTCACCAGTTGCAATTGTCGATCTTTCTCGGAGAACATTTTCAAAATAAACGCCATCTGGTCGAAATTTCTAGAAGCATTGACAAACTATCCATATGTTCGTCGAACCTTCTCATATGCCTGTGCCTTGTGACCTCAACTGCCATCTGTTTTCAACTATTATGAAAACACAAACCATGCCGCCTTTGTTGACGACGTAATCTACGGGGTGTTTCGTTTGGTTGCGAAAACATTATGTCACATATGATGGGGGAAGTGGGGTCAATAACACTCCCCGTGTCGCCAGTCAAGCAGACAGAATTCCGAGGGCAGCCTTTGTTAGCGTAGACAACGCAAAACCACGCGGAGAGCAAGCGAGACACTTGTGCTGTTAGCGAATTAATGAGCAGTGTTCACCTACATGCGATCAGCGATGGCCGAATTCTCGACTGGCGTCACGCGTTAGGTCCGGCGCGCTGGGCTGCATACGTCCGTTACTGAGCCTAATGATCATTTCACAGGAAACTGCTTGATCTAATGGTTGCGTTTATTCTTGATTTTGTGACGCATTGGGAAACAAATGTGCTTAAAATAACTTAGAATTAAAAAGTTTGGTGTTTTGTCTACAAACGAATTATTTTTTGTACTGCTTTTCACTCACGAATTAACACTTACGCCTGCTTCTATTTATGCTGTTTTGCTGCAATTGACTGTCTGGATTCTGCCAAAATGTTATTCTTTGTACGCTTTTATGTGCAATCAGTGCGTGTGACTCCTAGAAAACGCGGTTTGTTTAATCAAAACACCATTTAATTTTCGTACCTTTATTTCGCACCCTGTAGTGAAGGTTGTAATTCCCAATGAAATTTTGGTTTCTTTGGTGGATGGCCAGCCACCTGAGGTCATGTTAGGCTTCAGGGCCCCGGTGCGCAAGTTTCCGACTGCCGTGATTTCGGTGACAGTTACCCCAGTCGACAGTTAGAAACCGTGTCGTTAGCGCGCTGTCCCTTCTATTCAAATCGATTTTATCCCTATCCGACCGCATCTATCCCTTTTTCACCTTGTACACATAGTACCTTGCACCGGAAAACTACTGCGTAGAATGGTAACTAAGACCCTGGCGTTGCTGGTACTGCTACTGCATTAATTCCACATGGTCCTTTAACCCTTCTTGAATCAAAGTAGAGGAGCACGGTCATATCAGGCTTGAGGTATCACCTTCATTTGCCAATAAAGTGAAGTGAAGTAAAATAATTCACCTTTTCTGTTTTGGCTGACCAGTTTTTTTAATATCAGCTCAATGTGGAGCTGCTGAGGTGGAATCCGTAGAAAGCACCCGTTCCGTCAGGAATGATCACGCGCGTGATTCGACAGATAGCTGCAGTTTTATTGTCATTTCTGTAGCCAGACAAACTGAAGTACCAAACTCTAAAATTTACATAGTAAAGTTATTTTGTTTCCGAAGAACTACGGCTTAATTATATATATATATATATATATATATATATATATATATATATATATATATATACATATATATGAATAACAGAGGTTGTTTGCATCCCGAGATAGTATAATGAAAAAAAAATGCTCTTCGGGAAATGGAGTTTTACTCGTAAATTTTCAAGTTGGTGATAAGGTGGAACCGACAAAGACTAGGGAGACCGGAATGGCCATTTCTGGCTTATTAGCCGTCATCAGCCAGTCATACCCAATCCCAAGTGTGGCACACCTGGGATTCGAACCCGCGACCTTTGGTATTTGAGTCGAACGATCTACCATTAAGCCACGGGCTCGTTGTTTTGTCGGTTGTGATCGGGAATATGATGCTAGTGTGGGGCTCACCGATCTGCTTAAGGAACATGTAGGTTCCGTTGTGCCCTGGAGCTCAGACTAGAGCCCTCGCAGGCGGTCGCATAGCGACGTTTAACATATGTTGATAAGGTGGAACCGACAAAGACAAGGGAGACCGGAATGGCCATTTCTGGCTTATTAGCCGTCATCAGCCAGTCATACCCAATCCCAAGTGTGGCACACCTGGGATTCGAACCCGCGACCTTTGGTATTTTGAGTCGAACGGCTGCTACCATTGAGCCACAGGCTCGTTGTTTTGTCGGTTGCGATCAGGGAATATGATGATAGTGTGGGGCTCACCGATCTGCTTAAGGAACATGCATGTTCCGTTGTGCCCTGGAGCTCAGACTAGAGCCCTCGCAGGCGGTCGCATAGCGACGTGTAGCATATGATGGAATGGTACCGACAAAGACAAGGGAGACCGGAATGGCCATTTCTGGCTTATTAGCCGTCATCAGCCAGTCATACCCAATCCCAATTGTGGCACACCTGGGATTCGAACCCGCGACCTTTGGTATTTGAGTCGAACGCTCTACCATTTGAGCCACGGGCTCGTTGTTTTGTCGGTTGTGATCGGGAATATGATGATAGTGTGGGGCTCACCGATCTGCTTAAGGAACATGCATGTTCCGTTGTGCCCTGTCGGTACCATTCCATATATATATATATATATATATATAGATATGCATATATATATATATGATACATATATATAGTATATATATATATATATATGGAATGGAACCGACAAAGACAAGGGAGACCGGAATGGCCATTTCTGGCTTATTAGCCGTCATCAGCCAGTCATACCCAATCCCAAGTGTGGCACACCTGGGATTCGAACCCGCGACCTTTGGTATTTGAGTCGAACGCTCTACCATTGAGCCACGGGCTCGTTGTTTTGTCGGTTGTGATCGGGAATATGATGATAGTGTGGGGCTCACCGATCTGCTTAAGGAACATGTAGGTTCCGTTGTGCCCTGGAGCTCAGACTAGAGCCCTCGCAGGCGGTCGCATAGCGACTTGTAGCATATGTTGATAAGGTGGAACCGACAAAGACAAGGGAGACCGGAATGGCCATTTCTGGCTTATTAGCCGTCATCAGCCAGTCATACCCAATCCCAAGTGTGGCACACCTGGGATTCGAACCCGCGACCTTTGGTATTTGAGTCGAACGATCTACCATTGAGCCACGGGCTCGTTGTTTTGTCGGTTGTGATCGGGAATATGATGATAGTGTGGGGCTCACCGATCTGCTTAAGGAACATGTAGGTTCCGTTGTGCCCTGGAGCTCAGACAAGAACCCTCGCAGGCGGTCGCATAGCGACGTAGCATATTTGATAAGGTGGAACCGACAAAGACAAGGGGAGACCGGAATGGCCATTTCTGGCTTATTAGCCGTCATCAGCCAGTCATACCCAATCCCAAGTGTGGCACACCTGGGATTCGAACCCCGCGACCTTTGGTATTTGAGTCGAACGGCTGATGACGGCTAATAAGCCAGAACTGGCCATTCCGGTCTCCCTTGTCTTTGTCGGTTTCACCTTATCAACATATGTTAAACGTCGCTATGCGACCGCCTGCTAGGGCTCTAGTCTGAGCTCCAGAGCACAACGGAACCTACATGTTCCTTAAGCAGATCGGTAAGCCCCACACTATCATATATATATATATATATATGGCAAAGAAGTTATACCGTACTTCCGACATAGATACTAGCTAAAAGCCCAGACACGTGTTTCGCCGATGTTTCTGCTGCTGTGTGACACAGCAACGAGGAGTTCGGCTCCTCAGTGGGTCCCCCAGCGTTCTCTATGCGGTTTCTGGTATATGGACTCCAGAGAATAATCGGGTAAATAATTTCTGAAATTATTAAGTGCAGGACATGGAGTCAGGTGATTCGGACATGACTTTTTAGGGTCAGATCCGAAATTTCAATGAACATTTGGGTCGAAGACAATCAACCACTGTGGAATAACCACGTAATGCCCATTCTACAAACAAGTAGTACTACAAGTAGTATGAATCTTATATGGCAAAGACGTTATAACGTACTTCCGACATAGATACTAGCTAAAAGCCCAGACACGTGTTTCGCCGATGTTTCTGCTGCTGTGTGACACAGCAACGAGGGGTTCGGCTCCTCAGTGGGTCCCCCAGCGTTCTCTATGCGGTTTCCGGTATATGGACTCCAGAGAATAATCGGGGAAATAATTTCTGAAATTATTAAGTGCAGGCCATGGAGTCAGGTGATTCGAACATGACTTTTTAGGGTCAGACCCGAGATTTCAATGAACATTTGGGTCGAAGACAATCAACCACTGTGGAATAACCACGTAATGCCCATTCAACAAACAAGTAGTATGAATCTTATATGGCAAATACGTTATACCGTACTTCCGACATAGATACTAGCTAAAAGCCCAGACACGTGTTTCGCCGGTGTGGATCACCAGCTTCGAACCCGCGACCTTTGGTCATTAGGTAATACTCTACCATTGAGCCACGGGCCCGTTGTTTTGTCGGTTTGCGATCGGGACTATGAATTATGATAGTGAGGTGTTCACCGATCTGGCTAAGGAACATGGATGTTCCTTTGTGCCTTGGAGCTCACTTTAGAGCCCTCGCAGGCAGTCGCATAGCAACTTGGGGAATATAATGATAAGGCGGAACCGACAAAGACAAGGGGGTCCGGAATGGCCATTTCTGGCTTATTAGCCGTCATCAGCCAGTCATGCCCAATACCTCACTATCATAATTCATAGTCCCGATTGCAAACCGACAAAACAACGGGCCCGTGGCACAATGGTAGAGCGTTCGACTCAAATACCAAAGGTCGCGGGTTCGAATCCCAGGTGTGCCACACTTGGGATTGGGTATGACTGGCTGATGACGGCTAATAAAACCGAAATGGCCATTCCGGTCTCCCTTGTCTTTGTCGGTTCAATTCCATCATATTCTACACGTCGCTATGCGACCGCCTGCGAGGGCTCTAGTCTGAGCTCCAGGGCACAACGGAACATGCATGTTCCTTAAGCAGAATCGGTTAACCCATCACTATCATCATATTCCCGATCACAACCGACAAAAACAACGAGCCCGTGGCTCAATGGTAGAGCGTTCGACTCAAATACCAAAGGTTGCGGGTTCGAATCCCAGGTGTGCCACACTTGGGATTGGGTATGACTGGCTGATGACGGCTAATAAGCCAGAAATGGCCTTTCCGGTCTCCCTTGTCTTTGTCGGTTCCACATTATCAACATATGCTACCCGTCGCTTTGCGACTGCCTGTGAGTACTCTAGTCTGAGTTCCAGGGCACAACGGAACATAAATGTTCCTTAAGCAGATCGGTGAGCCACACTATCATCATATTCCCGATCGCAACCGACAAAGAAACGAGCCCGTGGCTCAATGGTAGAGCGTTCGACTCAAATACCAAAGGTCGCGGGTTCGAATCCCAGGTGTTCCACACTTGGGATTGGGTATGACTGGCTGATGACGGCTTATAAGCCAGAAATGGCCATTCCGGTCTCCCTTGTCTTTGTCGGTTCCACATTATCAACATATGCTACCCGTCGCTTTGCGACTGCCTGTGAGTACTCTAGTCTGAGCTCCAGGGCACAACGGAACATGCATGTTCCTTAAGCAGATCGGTTAACCCATCACTATCATCATATTCCCGATCACAACCGACAAAACAACGAGCCCGTGGCTCAATGGTAGAGCGTTCGACTCAAATACCAAAGGTCGCGGGTTCGAATCCCAGGTGTGCCACACTTGGGATTGGGTATGACTGGCTGATGACGGCTAATAAAACCGAAATGGCCATTCCGGTCTCCCTTGTCTTTGTCGGTTCAATTCCATCATATTCTACACGTCGCTATGCGACCGCCTGCGAGGGCTCTAGTCTGAGCTCCAGGGCACAACGGAACATGCATGTTCCTTAAGCAGATCGGTTAACCCATCACTTTCATCATATTCCCGATCACAACCGACAAAACAACGAGCCCGTGGCTCAATGGTAGAGCGTTCGACTCAAATACCAAAGGTCGCGGGTTCGAATCCCAGGTGTGCCACACTTGGGATTGGGTATGACTGGCTGATGACGGCTAATAAGCCAGAAATGGCCATTCCGGTCTCCCTTGTCTTTGTCGGTTCCACATTATCAACATATGCTACCCGTCGCTATGCGACTGCCTGTGAGTACTCTAGTCTGAGTTCCAGGGCACAACGGAACATGCATGTTCCTTAAGCAGATCGGTGAGCCACACACTATCATCATATTCCCGACCGCAACCGACAAAACAACGAGCCCGTGGCTCAATGGTAGAGCGTTCGACTCAAATACCAAAGGTCGCGGGTTCGAATCCCAGGTGTTCCACACTTGGGATTGGGTATGACTGGCTGATGACGGCTAATAAGCCAGAAATGGCCATTCCGGTCTCCCTTGTCTTTGTCGGTTCCACATTATCAACATATGCTACCCGTCGCTATGCGACCGCCTGCGAGGCTCTAGTCTGAGCTCCAGGGCACAACGGAACATGCATGTTCCTTAAGCAGATCGGTTAACCCATCACTATCATCATATTCCGATCACAACCGACAAAACAACGAGCCCGTGGCTCAATGGTAGAGCGTTCGACTCAAATACCAAAGGTCGCGGGTTCGAATCCCAGGTGTGCCACACTTGGGATTGGGTATGACTGGCTGATGACGGCTAATAAAACCGAAATGGCCATTCCGGTCTCCCTTGTCTTTGTCGGTTCAATTCCATCATATTCTACACGTCGCTATGCGACCGCCTGCGAGGGCTCTAGTCTGAGCTCCAGGGCACAACGGAACATGCATGTTCCTTAAGCAGATCGGTTAACCCATCACTATCATCATATTCCCGATCACAACCGACAAAACAACGAGCCCGTGGCTCAATGGTAGAGCGTTCGACTCAAATACCAAAGGTCGCGGGTTCGAATCCCAGGTGTGCCACACTTGGGATTGGGTATGACTGGCTGATGACGGCTAATAAGCCAGAAATGGCCTTTCCGGTCTCCCTTGTCTTTGTCGGTTCCACATTATCAACATATGCTACCCGTCGCTATGCGACTGCCTGTGAGTACTCTAGTCTGAGTTCCAGGGCACAACGGAACATAAATGTTCCTTAAGCAGATCGGTGAGCCACACACTTTCATCATATTCCCGATCGCAACCGACAAAGCAACGAGCCCGTGGCTCAATGGTAGAGCGTTCGACTCAAATACCAAAGGTCGCGGGTTCGAATCCCAGGTGTTCCACACTTGGGATTGGGTATGACTGGATGATGACGGCTAATAAACCAGAAATGGCCATTCCGGTCTCCCTTGTCTTTGTCGGCTCCACATTATCAACATTATATATATATATATGGAATGGAACCGACAAAGACAAGGGAGACCGGAATGGCCATTTCTGGCTTATTAGCTGTCATCAGCCAGTCATGCCCAATACCTCACTATCATAATTCGTAGTCCCGATTGCAAACCGACAAAACAACGGGCCCGTGGCACAATCGTAGAGCGTTCGACTCAAATACCAAAGGTTGCGGGTTCGAATCCCAGGTGTGCCACACTTGGGATTTGGTATGACTGGCTGATGACGGCTAATAAAACCGAAATGGCCATTCCGGTTTCCTTTGTCTTTGTCGGTTCAATTCCATCATATTCTACACGTCGCTATGCGACCGCCTGCGAGGGCTCTAGTCTGAGCTCCAGGGCACAACGGAACATGCATGTTCCTTAAGTAGATCGGTTAACCCATCACTATCATCATATTCCCGATCACAACCGACAAAACAACGAGCCCGTGGCTCAATGGTAGAGCGTTCGACTCAAATACCAAAGGTTGCGGGTTCGAATCCCAGGTGTGCCAAACTTGGGATTGGGTATGACTGGCTGATGACGGCTAATAAAACCGAAATGGCCATTCCGGTCTCCCTTGTCTTTGTCGGTTCAATTCCATCATATTCTACACGTCGCTATGCGACCGCCTGCGAGGGCTCTAGTCTGAGCTCCAGAGCACAACGGAACCTACATGTTCCTTAAGCAGATCGGTAAGCCCCACACTATCATATATATATATATATATATATATATATATATATATATATATATATATATATATATATGGCAAAGACGTTATACCGTACTTCCAACATAGATACTAGCTAAAAGCCCAGACACGTGTTTCGCCGATGTTTCTGCTGCTGTGTGACACAGCAACGAGGGAGTTCGGCTCCTCAGTGGGTCCCCCAGCGTTTTCTATGCGGTTTCTGGTATATGGACTCCAGAGAATAATCGGGTAAATAATTTCTGATATTATTAAGTGCTGGACATGGAGTCAGGTGATTCGGACATTACTTTTTAGGGTCAGATCCGAAATTTCAATGAACATTTGGGTCGAAGACAATCAACCACTGTGGAATAACCACGTAATGCCCATTCTACAAACAAGTAGTACTACAAGTAGTATGAATCTTATATGGCAAAGACGTTATAACGTACTTCCGACATAGATACTAGCTAAAAGCCCAGACACGTGTTTCGCCGATGTTTCTGCTGCTGTGTGACACAGCAACGAGGAGTTCGGCTCCTCAGTGGGTCCCCCAGCGTTTTCTATGCGGTTTCTGGTATATGGACTCCAGAGAATAATCGGGTAAATAATTTCTGATATTATTAAGTGCTGGACATGGAGTCAGGTGATTCGGACATTACTTTTTAGGGTCAGATCCGAAATTTCAATGAACATTTGGGTCGAAGACAATCAACCACTGTGGAATAACCACGTAATGCCCATTCTACAAACAAGTAGTACTACAAGTAGTATGAATCTTATATGGCAAAAGACGTTATAACGTACTTCCGACATAGATACTAGCTAAAAGCCCAGACACGTGTTTCGCCGATGTTTCTGCTGCTGTGTGACACAGCAACGAGGGGTTCGGCTCCTCAGTGGGTCCCCCAGCGTTCTCTATGCGGTTTCTGGTATACCGACTCCAGAGAATAATCGGTCAAATAATTTCTGAAATTATTAAGTGCAGGCCATGGAGTCAGGTGATTCGAACATGACTTTTTAGGGTCAGACCCGAGATTTCAATGAACATTTGGGTCGAAGACAATCAACCACTGTGGAATAACCACGTAATGCCCATTCAACAAACAAGTAGTATGAATCTTATATGGCAAATACGTTATACCGTACTTCCGACATAGATACTAGCTAAAAGCCCAGACACGTGTTTCGCCGGGTGTGGATCACCCAAGCTTCGAACCCGCGACCTTTGGTCATTAAGTGTAATACTCTACCATTGAGCCACGGGCCCGTTGTTTTGTCGGTTTGCGATCGGGACTATGAATTATGATAGTGAGGTGTTTACCGATCTGGCTAAGGAACATGGATGTTCCTTTGTGCCTTGGAGCTCACTTTAGAGCCCTCGCAGGCAGTCGCATAGCAACTTGGGGAATATAATGATAAGGCGGAACCGACAAAGACAAAGGAGACCGGAATGGCCATTTCTGGCTTATTAGCCGTCATCAGCCAGTCATGCCCAATACCTCACTATCATAATTCATAGTCCCGATTGCAAACCGACAAAACAACGGGCCCGTGGCGCAATGGTAGAGCGTTCGACTCAAATACCAAAGGTCGCGGGTTCGAATCCCAGGTGTGCCACACTTGGGATTGGGTATGACTGGCTGATGACGGCTAATAAAACCGAAATGGCCATTCCGGTCTCCCTTGTCTTTGTCGGTTCAATTCCATCATATTCTACACGTCGCTATGCGACCGCCTGCGAGGGCTCTAGTCTGAGCTCCAGAGCACAACGGAACCTACATGTTCCTTAAGCAGATCGGTGAGCCCCACACTATCATATATATATATATATATATATATATATATATATATATATATATATGGCAAAGACGTTATACCGTACTTCCAACATAGATACTAGCTAAAAGCCCAGACACGTGTTTCGCCGATGTTTCTGCTGCTGTGTGACACAGCAACTAGGGGTTCGGCTCCTCAGTGCGTCCCCCAGCGTTCTCTATGCGGTTTCTGGTATATGGACTCCAGAGAATAATCGGGTAAATAATTTCTGATATTATTAAGTGCAGGACATGGAGTCAGGTGATTCGGACATGACTTTTTAGGGTCAGATCCGAAATTTCAATGAACATTTGGGTCGAAGACAATCAACCACTGTGGAATAACCACGTAATGCCCATTCTACAAACAAGTAGTACTACAAGTAGTATGAATCTTATATGGCAAAGACGTTATAACGTACTTCCGACATAGATACTAGCTAAAAGCCCAGACACGTGTTTCGCCGATGTTTCTGCTGCTGTGTGACACAGCAACGAGGGGTTCGGCTCCTCAGTGGGTCCCCCAGCGTTCTCTATGCGGTTTCTGGTATACCGACTCCAGAGAATAATCGGTTAAATAATTTCTGAAATTATTAAGTGCAGGCCATGGAGTCAGGTGATTCGAACATGACTTTTTAGGGTCAGACCCGAGATTTCAATGAACATTTGGGTCGAAGACAATCAACCACTGTGGAATAACCACGTAATGCCCATTCAACAAACAAGTAGTATGAATCTTATATGGCAAATACGTTATACCGTACTTCCGACATAGATACTAGCTAAAAGCCCAGACACGTTTTTCGCCGGGTGTGGATCACCCAAGCTTCGAACCCGCGACCTTTGGTCATTAAGTGTAATACTCTACCATTGAGCCACGGGCCCGTTGTTTTGTCGGTTTGCGATCGGGACTATGAATTATGATAGTGAGGTGTTCACCGATCTGGCTAAGGAACATGGATGTTCCTTTGTGCCTTGGAGCTCACTTTAGAGCCCTCGCAGGCAGTCGCATAGCAACTTGGGGAATATAATGATAAGGCGGAACCGACAAAGACAAAGGAGACCGGAATGGCCATTTCTGGCTTATTAGCCGTCATCAGCCAGTCATGCCCAATACCTCACTATCATAATTCATAGTCCCGATTGCAAACCGACAAAACAACGGGCCCGTGGCACAATGGTAGAGCGTTCGACTCAAATACCAAAGGTCGCGGGTTCGAATCCCAGGTGTGCCACACTTGGGATTGGGTATGACTGGCTGATGACGGCTAATAAAACCGAAATGGCCATTCCGGTCTCCCTTGTCTTTGTCGGTTCAATTCCATCATATTCTACACGTCGCTATGCGACCGCCTGCGAGGGCTCTAGTCTGAGCTCCAGGGCACAACGGAACATGCATGTTCCTTAAGCAGATCGGTTAACCCATCACTATCATCATATTCCCGATCACAACCGACAAAACAACGAGCCCGTGGCTCAATGGTAGAGCGTTCGACTCAAATACCAAAGGTTGCGGGTTCGAATCCCAGGTGTGCCACACTTGGGATTGGGTATGACTGGCTGATGACGGCTAATAAGCCAGAAATGGCCTTTCCGGTCTCCCTTGTCTTTGTCGGTTCCACATTATCAACATATGCTACCCGTCGCTATGCGACTGCCTGTGAGTACTCTAGTCTGAGTTCCAGGGCACAACGGAACATAAATGTTCCTTAAGCAGATCGGTGAGCCACACACTTTCATCATATTCCCGATCGCAACCGACAAAGCAACGAGCCCGTGGCTCAATACTAGAGCGTTCGACTCAAATACCAAAGGTCGCGGGTTCGAATCCCAGGTATTCCACACTTGGGATTAGGTTTGACTGGCTGATGACGGCTAATAAGCCAGAAATGGCCATTCCGGTCTCCCTTGTCTTTGTCGGTTCCACATTATCAACATATGGTACCCGTCGCTATGCGACTGCCTGTGAGTACTCTTGTCTGAGTTCCAGGGCACTACGGAACATATATGTTCCTTAAGCAGATCGGTGAGCCACACACTATCATCATATTCCGATCGCAACCGACAAAGCAACGAGCTCGTGATCATGGTAGAGCGTTCGACTCAAATCAAAGGTCGCGGGTTCGAATCCCAGGTGTTCCACACTTGGGATTGGGTATGACTGGTTGATGACGGCTTATAAGCCGAAATGGCCATTCCGGTCTCCATTGTCTTTGTCGGTTCCACATTATCAACATATATATATATATATATATATATATATATATATGGAATGGAACCGACAAAGACAAGGGGAGACCGGAATGGCCATTTCTGGCTTATTAGCCGTCATCAGCCAGTCATACCCAATCCCAAGTGTGGCACTTCTGGGATTCGAACCCGCGACCTTTGGTATTTGAGTCGAACGCTCTACCATTGTGCCACGGGCTCGTTTTGTCGGTTGTGATCGGGAATATGATGATAGTGTGGGCCTCACCGATCTGCTTAAGGAACATGCATGTTCCGTTGTGCCCTGGAGCTCAGACTAGAGCCCTCGCAGGCGGTCGCATAGCGACGTGTAGCATATGATGGAATGGAACCCATATATATATATATATCATAGACTATCTCCTGCGTTTCGCGATCACGGATACTTATGTAGGAGCGATCTTAGGCAGCTAGATACAATTCCTGAGTAGAAATTCCGTACCCATATGCGCGTGCCGTGGTTACGAAGTATTAATGAGGTGCGGTTGTTATATTGATCTTCGTGCAGCCTAATGCCAAGATATTTCAGTCACGCTAGGGCACCGATTTTTGAGAGCGAGTTACAATAGTCATCTGCAACGATCGCACTCGTTAAAAACGTAGTGTCTTTTTTATTGCTTTTTGAAACTTATATAACCAGGTACTTTTTGCAAGAAAACATGCGCAAAAACGCCCTATCTTATTCCGATGTTATAGTAACTTTCGTCTCAATTTTCGGCGGCATTCTCATGTGATTGAAATACATTGGAATTATGCCGCATGGTAATCATTATTTAAATCCCACTTAGTTAATCCTTTCTGGCGGAAATTACGTTTAAGGGCTTCGATTCACCTGCTGTAATTTTGAAATTCCGCTTTCGTAACACCCCTCATTTAGCAGGGATTCTGTTGGAAAATTTCATCTGGATTACTCTGCAGGTAAACCTAATTAGAGTTTGAATTTGACCCGGTCAGGCGACGTGCGTGAAACCGGGGTCTTAAAGGCATAAACCGTCCGGTTGGATTACCTAGTTGGTGTTCAATCGGATTGAAAATGGAGTTGGGAAGGAATTTGGGTCAGATCGATGGTTTTGTAGGCTGTATAGCGAGAATTCTTGCCACCTTCGTCCACAAACTGCGTCGCCTTAACAAAATTTCTCTCCGGCTAATGTAACCGTTGTCGAATGGAGGAGTACACTAAAGGAGGACGCGGTTGATGACGCCGAAAGAGAATGATGATATCTTTGGGAAATGCCACGCCACCATGTCCCTGCGCGTCCACTGTTACTAAACTGCACCACGCAGAAACTGAAGTTCGCGTAGCAAAAGTTTTCACTAATAGGGGGAAGTGGGTTAAAAAAGAAACCATTTTACCATTTTACCGTCCATTCTTGTTAACTACTGAATTCATGGGAGGGATTGCTTCTATTGCCTCCCGCCGCGGAAGCCACCTGTAATACTGATGACTGCGCTAAATTTCAGGGCAATTGAGGTTAGAGTCGGACAACTTTCGCTTTTAAATAACGTTCTATTTATAAGATTTTTTACGACGGTTAAATCGCCATTCATAAAGCATCCTACCTGTACATTTATTAATGCTGCTTTTAAGACATACACAATGGCCCTTATCCATTGTAAAATTGATTAACGCTACGTGAATTCTTCCTAAGGTTGTAGAGCAACGTGTAGTTTTCCCTAGGCGGGATGTATGTAGCATGTAATATGAAAATCCTCAATGTAAGTGTATCGACAGGCCATATTCAAAAGTTTTTTAAAACCCAAAGGTACTTTATTCAGGTAGAAAATTTACAGGCGTAATCTGCTGCCAAGTGAGTGCAATAAAGCTTATTTTCGTGCCTACTCTCTATAAAATGTAAATCTATAAGGGTATCGACAATCACTGGTAAAAATTCATACTACTTAATCATTTTTACAGATTGTAGTTGTTGGAGGTAGCCGGAAAGAAGCTTGTTAAAAATCCAGCTTCCTGTCTTGAGCTAATGCTGCACGGTGATTAATTTTACCACCCGACTTAAGTAATACTTTCGAAATAATAACACATTGCAGTTCGGTTAACATTTCATGAAGTATCACATCTACTTTACCTTGGTGGTATTACAATATTGAGAAGCATGAGGCATAATCACACAATATTTCAGCCACTCCAGGAGGCCGGCTTTCGAGTGCGTGTCTTTACGGCCGCCTGCGAAGTTGATACTGGCTACAAAATGAAACTTTTTTTGGTACACTCAAACATATTTTGTTGTAAACATACAACAAGTATCCGCACATATGCCCATTACGCAGTAATTTAGATCTTCAAGTTTTCTGCCGATGAAAGGGTGTCTTCCAAGATTAAAGGAAGATTTGCCATCCTCACATAACTTTTAACATAACCTGCCGTTGCACTTGTCTTTGGGACCTCCAAATTACAAGCTGTACACTTGTCATTTAAGAATAGTTATACAACGTGTATAGGTCGTGTGGTTTACTTCATTAGGACCTTTAGTCATTGAATGTAAAACGCTAGATTGAGCCCCAAGGCACCGCGGGACGGGCGCTTTCCGTAGCCAAATCGTTGAGCGCCATACTATCATAATTCATATTCCCGATCACCACCTCCCATGCCTCGATGATAGAGTGCTACACCCAATGACTAAAGGTCCTGAGTTCGAGGCTCAGGTGATCCAAACCTTGGATTGGGCAAGACTGACCGACGACGGCTAATAAACTAGGAATGGTCATTCCAGTCTGCCTTGTATTTGGTGGTACCACCTGATCTGCCTATTTGAATTCCTGCTCACTTCAGCCACGTTGCAGGGTGCAGGATGAGCACACGAAAGGCCACGCACAACTCGAACACGGAAGCCTTTATATGCCCGATTATTTGCTGAATTCTAGATAGTATTCTCCATTGCGGTAGACGTTGAAGAAGTAGCCCAAAACGGCTGTTGTTATCGCGTGTGGGCACTCAACCTCGTTTTAGTACGAGTCATCGTCCCGTAGATAGCGATCCCTTTTGGTGGTATCCACCTGCTTTTTTTCTGTACTACTTTCCCTCGCACTCACCCCTTTCTCCTCCCCCTCTACTCGCAAAACAGTGGGAGCATGTCAGAAGACGCACCGTTCCTTGATGAGTCATTCTGCTCGTTCTAATTGCCACCGTAGCATCCCAACGAATTCCCCTGACCGTTCTCTCCCCGAACGAGCCGCCGGTAGGCTCTGAGCTGCCCTGATGGCAGACGCTGACGCACACATTCGCGTCCCCGTCTGCCCTCTGGGGGAGGGCGGGGCGTATCCTAACTTTCGGTCTCCCCCCCCCCCGCCACCTAAGTCACCAGAATCCGTCTGCTGCCTTTGTTGGTGTTACCGCCGCGGCACTAGCCAGCCAGTTCTGAGGGTTCTTATTTGCGCCTCGGTGACTGCCGCAAGAACACTGCGCGTATTCGTTCAGTCCTTGCGCTGACTCATTTGTGCTGCTACTCGCTGCGCTGTGTGCGTGCCATATATCTGAGGCAGTGTTTAGCCTGCGACATGTGACATCGATGCCGCACTGCTGGCTGCCTGCCAGGAGTCAACGTCTGTCCTTCTCTCCGACACTTCACTCCTCGGCCCTCCTCTTGTTTTTTTCCTGTGCAAATGCAGGGAGTTGACCTAGGACCAGACTCTTGTCTCCAAGTTAGTGCCTTTCATTGCACACTCGATCCCTCCCGCGCTAGGTTTGGAGATGGGAACATTTCTTGTTTTTCATCTTACTCCTCTGTTAGGGAGTCATCGCGCACGACGCTATATTGAACGTACCGCGATTGAGAAGAAACGAGCGAGTTACCTTGTGTTGCTGTTGCTATTGGGCAGAACATTTGTCTTTTTGGCATCACTGGCCACCGGCAAGTCAGGTCACAGTGTGCGGAACAGCCCTTAGGTCGTCCGAAAACCCGATTAAACCGTGACTCTCTGCACCTCGGTTGTCTTGAGGGTGAAGTTGTGCTTTCCTGCAGTTCCGCCATCTAAAAAATGGACATCTCATCCACCCCTCTGGCGCACCATCCGTGGGTCCTAGGACTGTGTTGCGTGAAGCCTTATTTGCAAACGAGAACCGTCCACCACGTCATAGTACTGTCTGTGGTCTCACTGTAGGCACCCGAACTCATAGGCAAGTGTGCTCTGTCACTCCTGACGATGTTGTCGCCGCATGCTTCGCATCTGCATATTCAGCAGATATTCGTTGATGAACGCTCAGCGATCGTAAACGAGACTATCTCTTCCGCTCCGCCTTTGGACTCATTCGCAAGACCCACCAGCAGCCGCATAGTAGAGGCCGATTAACAATGTCGCCGAGTTTTTCACAAGTGGGTCAAAGGAATTATTCAAAGCTGTCAACATCCTCTACTAATTAATTGTGCCTGGTGGATTCTAGATTGATTGCTTAGGAAATCCTGCTTGAGCAGTTAGCTTACTGTACCAGAATTGGTGGATTACATACGTTGCAGTAGGCTGGGCGGGTAACTTGACCCAAGTGTGATCAAACTCATGGCTCCCGATGGGGCCTTGTAGTTCAGTTGGCTAGAGCGTTGGCTGTACTGAATCCTTCCCCTTGCTGGCTTGGGTTCGAATCTCTCCGAGGCCGCAGAGTTTTTCACGAGTGGGTCAAAGGAAAGACTAGGGAGACCGGAATGGCCATTTCTTGCTCATTAGCCGTCATCAGCCAGTCATAACCAACCCCAAGTGGTGCCCCACCCGAGGCTCGAGTCCGCGACTTCTTGATCAGACGTCCAAAGCTCTAACCATTGAGTCACTGGCTTACTGTCTTGCCGGTTTATATCGGAAATATGGACATTTGTGGATGAATGCTCACCGATCGTTAACGGAGCTCACTCGTTCCGCTCGGCCTTGGGGCTCATTCTCGAGCCCCGCCAGCAGCCGCACAACTGTATGGCCTGCCCGTGCGCTGTGCATGCTTTTGGGGTCGCTTTCGTCAAGTTCATTTTGTCCGCCACTTTTAGCAGTGGTGGGAAAGCATTTTAGCTACCTGGGGTTATTGTATGCTGTAGTCCGACCAATCCCCGCGGTCCAGGAGAAGTCGGAGACTGACAAGGGACAGGCAATCGAACTAGAACATTTTTATTATGTTGAGCCACGAGCGTTGGTGCTACCACTCAGCCAAGCCACGTCTGCCGCAGGACACAGTTCCCACCGACAACTTGTAATCGCATTGTCTAAATGCTAAAAATTACGACCTACAGCTATTGACTTTAAGGGGGGGGGGTAAGGAGGAATCGGTCGTGTACAGCCACCGCGTCAGAACCCGTGTACCAGCGCTCGCCTGTGGATGCGCATGTGTTGAGACCATGACAGCGCGCGTGTTTTGGCTAAAAGTTACAATTTCAACTACCTGGGCAGGTGATTCACACCGATACATAGACGCCTGCGATTAGCTGGCCTCTGAGACTTGGTAAGCGCCGGTTGAGCGCGACAGTAAGGTGATGGCGTCACCGGGCGCATAGAGCTTACGCGCGTGCGCGCAGAGGCATCCAATGCTTCCGACTGCTTGAAACAATCACACACGCGTACAACTGACCAAACCCCTCCCCTGCAAGTTGTGTGCGTCCGGTCTGTTGTGGATTGTGATTGTGGGGCAAAATGCCTCAGTCCTTCATTCTCTTCTCACAAGGACACTACCTGCTCGCCTTTCTTCATGCGGTTAGACCTACTTGGCTCCGTCGTGACTTGCAACACCCCGTAGGTGGAGTAAACCATGCTATCATCACCCTAACCCTCACCATCCTGGCCGCCGCCATCGTTTAAGAGGCCAATTTGAGTGAAAGAGAGGACACAGAACGAGACTTCCCCTATGGAACCTCCCACTGTTGTGGAAAGCAAAGCACGAGTTGATGCAGACATGCGTTGTCAACCGCGGTCGTGGTCTATAAAAGATGCCTAACTCAGTTTTAGCGTGCTACCCTGCTCGCGAAGAGTAACACTGCCTTCCCTCGCGTCATTCCCCGTGGTTGCCGTCGGTCGTATTGTTAACGTTTATAGTGCCTGGAAAGCTACACCCAGTTGGTTTTTCATTGAGTGTGTGAGGGTTTTATTATTGTACCCCACTCGGACAATATTCGCCCTGTCGTAATGCAGCTGTGATCTGTGATGTTTTAGAAAGTTGCCCATTTTCCAAACGTGTGAAGAAGTTGATACTGATAGATTGATAATTCGAGAACGTGACTGGCTTCGATGAATCATATCCGCTGTATGGCTGAAATTCTGGAGCACTTTGTCGGCTCTCAGTTGTCAAAAGATTTAATGCGCAACTTCGAGTATACATGGCTAGCCGATGTACTTAGTCTTCAGCTAAACATTTTATATTCTTATGCCACCTCGGTTCTGTCGTTCATCACATCGGCGGAGGCTAGTTGAGCCTCTGTGGCAGCTACTCTGTCGGATGGCCGTCTGCTTCCCCATCGGGTGAGCACTTTGCCACAGTCATTGGTCAATTTTCGAAGTTCACCTCGACAACCTTCTGATCTGTGTCGATAATGATGTAGGGCGTTATAAGCCGGATGGTCGATGCGGCATCGGAAAACCACTCTTTTTGTGTGGGTCGTTCCATCTTTGGACTGCCTCGACCTGCGATTGTAACTCCTTGAAGGTCAAAAGTATACAAATACTGCCGTCTCTGATGATGGGTTCGAGTGAGAATCCGAAACGTCAGACCAATAAACTTCATGTTCTAGTGATCGCATCTTCTCCTTCTGAGTATACAAATGCTTAATTATTTACCATACACACAGCGCAGCTAGTAACCAAGAGTCTATGCACGCGTGTTTCTCCGGTGTTGTGCTGCCGCATGACACCGCAGCGAGCGGCTGGTCTCGTCAGTGTGTCCCCCAGCGTTCCTCACGCATTTTCTGATGTATAGACTCCAGTTTCCATGCTGCCTCGTTTATTTTTAGAGGAAATTAATGCGCGAACGTGGAATACCTTCTTTGGAA
The DNA here is from genome assembly GCA_017591395.1 of Schistocephalus solidus. Taxonomy (NCBI): domain Eukaryota; kingdom Metazoa; phylum Platyhelminthes; class Cestoda; order Diphyllobothriidea; family Diphyllobothriidae; genus Schistocephalus; species Schistocephalus solidus. The sequence continues at coordinate 71,092 of WEDG01010393.1, read as the reverse complement.
CAAGCCATTTCTGACTTGATGCGAAATTTGATATGAATATTTGGAGTTCATGTACCAAAAAAACACTCAGAGAAAGCTTGTCTCCCAGGCTTGCCATTGTTAACACCCTGCTGTTCCATTGCATGATTATGGATAATTCCTGGCTTTGAGTTGTGCAGTCCTTAATTGCTGTTGCGCTATGCCCGAATAGCGCGCGTCGACTGCGACACAGAGCCTCCAGTAATATCGATTGTTTTCCTTGAGGGTGGGGTGCTACACTTTTGCGCAATGTGTGGATCACTGGTAAATTAATTTGCGCTACATTCAGGCCTAATAGCAATCGACTTCGGTCCCTCAACCTGTTGAATCTGCATCGAATTCAGAAATGATCACCTGTTCGAGCCCGTACCGCAAGTGCGCATCTCCTACACCGGTACATGCCAGGATTCCAAGGTCTCCGCAAAACCAATCGTGCGTCAACCTTGAAGGCTTTCGATAGTCTAATAATGACTCGCATTTTATTGCTACCAGGACGGATGACCGATAAACACCCCTTCCCCCTTCCCCCCCCCCCCCCCCCCATATACAGTCTGTTATCACGACTGCCAGTTGTGCAGCCCGCCAACCATGCTATCGCGGTGCTCCACTCGGCCCTTCTTCTTTTCTTCTTCTTCTTCTTCTTCGTGTCAGAGCGGCATTTTATGCGTGGAATGGATGACTCCGGTTCACATGACTATACTTGCTGGCACGCACCACTTGTGATGATTAGGTTTGCCAGCTAAGCTACACATCTACCATTGCTCTGTTTAACATTTGGAACTCAATCCTGGCGGGCTGAGACAGAATTCCTGACAGATATGAATGAGTGAATGGATCCGGCGGGCGCAACTTACTGCTTTCCCTTTTTTTGTTCTTCTTCCTGATAGGTAACAGCGTTTTTCCCGTCGAAAGCATGATATGTCCCACACCCGGCACCTGGTGCGAGTTCACACACCAAGCGTGCACCGTAGTCTTCCCCATTAACCTGGTTGTTAGACTTTATGATCGTGGCACGGGAATAGGGACGCCCGCCTCCCCGTAATGCAGGTAACCATGCCCCAAATCGCAGGAAGGATAAATATTGTCATGTTCTAATACTAACGCTAACCTTAATCGTAAGCGAATCTCAACAATGGCCTTAACTGTGAGCCTTAGCTTAAAACTTACCCTAATTTCCCCGGAATTTAGTGCAAAGACAGCTGTATTGTAGACAGCTCCTTTTCTCTTGTTCTGTCGTGGGGACACTATAAGCAATCCCTATCGACTTGGTTAACTGAATCGCCAAATATTTGTACAATGGATCGGTAATGGGACCGCTTTTGTGTCATCAAGTCCGTACGCTGAACCCGCGGTCACTCTGCCATGGACCGTTGCGTTTTCATCGCCAGCCATCTTAGACGAATTGAAAGGTCACCTCTATAAGCAATAACAGTAACACACTCTTGAGACATGCAATCAGATGCTTGATTTACTGCGTACATGCATGGGCGCGGCAGCCCTTGTCTGTGACTGATTGGGGAGTGGGGCAGGGCTGAGAGGTGGGGTGTAGAGGAGGCGGGTAACGGTCTGCTTCATGCCCTGCCCCTCGTGCCTGATTACGCATACACTGCGCGCTCGAGCCGCCCCACGCCTTCCACTTCAGACGGAACGGCGACATACGCTAATTTGTTCACAGTCGCCCCGCCCCTCTGTTCCGCCACCTAGTCATGGTGCATGAGTAATCTGGCGCACTGTTTTTCAACGCTCTCCCCCCCCCTTTGATTATGCCATTAGAACTCTCGCAAGGACTGTGTCTTGGAGGGGGGGACGGGTCGTTGTCCTTGTTGTCATGACTCTATCTTCTCCCCCCTCACCCTATTAGGCTCTGTTCTTTTGCAGCTGGCGTTTTACTAGAGAGATTTCACCCCCACACACACCGACCGTCCATCCTTATAAAAGCGCTCCTTTCCCAGCTCTGGTATGTCGCGTCATACGGTACCAGCTGATTTCGCCATTCCGGCCTTCACGAGTGATTTGAGGCTTTCGAAGTTTTTAGCGCGTATTAACCCTGTACGTCCCTAGCTTGCATACTTTATGTCGTCATTCGGCAGAAATACTTTGGGCGTACTTTTCCCTATGTGGCACTCGTCTGTGGCTGCACGAAACTGCTCTGCTCTGAATAGCGGTCACACCCAGCAGTCGGTTCGAATGGCGGGGCAGGTCAAATGTGGTTAATGAGGAATCAGCCACGTTGTGGCACGCATAGACGGGGCCGGCGTCAAGTCTTCCACTGTCACGATTGAGGGCGATAAACAGAGGGGATACGCTTTATTTTGAAGGTATTTTTCATAATTTTCAGCAAAAAATTACTCCATTCACTGTGACAAAAGTGTAAATTAACAAATTACACAAGCGTCGAAATATTTACGTGAAAATAATCACCTATTTGGCAGGCAGTTCCAATCTTATTTTCTGCATTCCTCTATCTTTGCACGTAAGTTAGCGTGCCAGAAATGGCAATAAAGACCCCTGGTATGCTGATGTACGGCACGAGACATTTCGAATGACACGTACAGTGTGTGACCCAACTCATATAAATTGCCGAAATTACGAAGCATTGTTAATCACACGCAAGCCGGCATCAACGCATGTAACAAAGTTTTGAAATATTAATGAAGAACCTTAAGCGAATTTGAAACTTAATGGAAATGGGAAAAGTACTATAATTTTGTTGAGAACTACTAACTTTTGAAAAAAGTGGCAACTTTTGAAAACGCGAAAAACCGTTGTGAATGCGATGAATAAATGCCAATATAATCGTCGGGTGATAGCATAAGCATGCGATTTTGTGTATACTAAGATAACTTTCTTTTCGTCGAATTTCTTTATTGATATTTTTGGCATTGGATTACAATTCGTTTCAGATCATCTTTGAAATACCTGTGAATATTTCACGATTTTCACTTTTTTCAATCGATTGGCAGTAAATTTAGAACCCTTTCTATGTGTTTATCAAAACCTTCAACATAAGATAGATATTGAAAGCATTTACCGAAGAAGTACGCTTTTGGATTTTCCTTCTAATGGAAATAGCCGTTTGCGTCATATTTGTAGATGAACCCAAACCTGTAAACTCCTTACCAAGAAAAATAAACGCCCGCAATAAAAGTCGACAATATGCGTAAGATCAATTAAAAGATATTTTATAATAAGTTACCCGTTTAAAACGGATTAATTACATACTCCACTGACGAATATATGCGAACTTTACCTTTTTCCAAGGTTACTTCAAAGTGAAAAATGCGGAATTTTTATCGGTTTTGTGACTTTCCCTGAAAGTTAGTGACACATTTTCCGCTGAAAATGAAAGAAATCACTTTTCGCTTTATATTAGGGCGTTTTGACACATTTGTTTATTTTAATGCAAATACACAACAGATTATCCGAATCTATACTAAGATTTTGCGAAAACTGCTAATCTTCTGTCCATTGCGTTTCTAAATTCTGCAGTATCTTGGATGTATTTTGTATGCGGTCCCAATTGTCGACGTATTAAAACAAAATACTGGTAAACAAGTTTATTATTGCGTCTTGTCGCAAAATAAATCACAAAATTGCAAAATATGTTATTTAAAGCTGAAATCGTTCCTTGTTTTGGAAAACATTGCAATTCCTTACACTTGCCTTCATCTGATTTTCACTGCCTTAAGATCGAAATTCGTGGTTCCAGAAAGCATTTGTTTGAAACCTTTCTTACTTATATTAATGTGCTTTTATAGCACAATGCACTAAAACAAGGGACTTTGCTCTGAGATGTTAAATAGAATCGGAAGTTTCTTGGATGTCCGACAACCTCTGATTTTGCCCAAATCCTGCCTGTTTTTCTTCAATATATAAGATTGACCATGTAGTGTTCTTTATTAAACGGCCTTCCGAGCCTTAACTCCACTCAACAAATCAAAATAACAAGACCCAATGTACACTTAAGTACTCACTCAAATTTTGGTCGCACATTGCATGGGTTAGGTCACCTATTGTAGATGCTGCGAAGGCCATCTTCATCGTGCAGTCGCCTACGATACTACCTATCCTATCGCCTCTTTCCTACAGGAATTGCGCTAATCAGGCGGCCTAGGCCAGGTCGCGTCGTTTTCCTACCGCCTTTTCTCTCATGATGGTAATCGCCTGATATCTACGAAGCCCTGTCTAGGGACGCGTGGCCTGCCCCCTCTCGGTAGGAAGGTCCTGAATACGTTGGTTCATGCTGTCTGCATAGTTTACTGTTGCTGCTAGACGTGACGCACGCGCTGGTCAGAAGACGGCAACCATCACGCCCACATTCTCCCTCTCCTTCCTAGAGTAATTTCCTTCACTCTGGCAACCTGGAATGCCTCTTCCCATTTAGGCAGTCCTTTGACCCACTAGCCAGAAGGGAGGACAGTTCTCGCTGTCTGAGAACTAGCCCCAAGCAAGGTGGACATAACTGTCCTCTAAATACTCGTTTCTCCGGGCAAGAACAGTTGAGCCTGAAAATGCCTGGCCTATGCGATTAACTACCGAAATGTTCGCTTGGGGGCAACAACCGAGCGAGCCGCCAACCGCTCGAGTCATGGTTTTGAGGCCCCCAATAAATCAACAAGCGCAAAAACCTGCCTGCACCATATTCTGTTCTGAGACTGCCTGGGCAAAGTCGTTAGCCACGCAGCGAACGTGCAGATGACTGCTGTTCCTGGTGCCAGTTGCGGCGAGCCAAATTGCCCATGAGGTCAGACGGATAACGACATCCGCGCGTCAGCAATTTTACTGTGGGCCACCGTCGCACCACATGCAACCGCTTGCGATGAGCGTTGGGACCGATAATCTTACTAAACACATTGGAGCACAGCAACGGCATGGCAACTGCATACTGCAACAGCTGGCCGGTCAGACAATTATCACATCAGGTTCAACTATCTGCGATGCGATCGAGAACTGCCAATTATGATAGGCATGTAGTGGCCGGACAACTACATCCTATAAATGCTGCAAAACTTTGGCAACCCAATACCCTTATCTGACTCTGCTGATGGATTCGAGTGAGAATCCGAAACTTCAGGCTAATAAAGCTCTTGTTCCAGTGATCATATATCCTTCTTCGCGATTAATTGCATCGTCTCATAAACCAGACCGCATTCCCCTGCTGCAGCTGCCAATTCATCAGAGGCCGTGGAATTTCAAGAATCAAGAATCACAGACCAGATTGTAGGGTGGAGATGAACCGAAGATATACCGGTATTGGTAAGGTAAAGCACTTCCCTGCAGTCTTTGACACCTTGTCCACCTCAGCTGTGTCGCTGCTCGATACAGATGCAGCCACCCGGCCCTCCGAAAAATTGCAGATTCAGAAGCGTTAGGCTGGATCCTTTTTGGATGTTCTTAGTTAACTATCTTAAACCTGCAGAAAACCATCAGCGGACTTCCTCCAGCAGGAACCGGTGATGATCCTAATTGATCGTTCTGTTTAGGAAGGACAACCCCCCTCTCCCACGCCGACTCGACTCTAGCAGAATTTTACAGAAAAGATGGTCCTCAGCGTAAATGGTCTGCTGACCTAGGAATGCGATCCCTTCGTTTCGGGTTACGCAAACTTCCGATCAGCCAGGGCGAAGACAGTTTTCGTGTATTACTTGGTAGTGAATATCGTTAACACCAGTCGCTCCATCGCCATGTGCGTCCGAAGATGTCCGGCCAGGCCGATTCGCGCGCGGAAGGTGCGTTGACAGCGCGGGCATGTTGGCAGGTCCTGTGCATTGGCGGTGTTGGTCCGGGTTGCTGGTGACTTTCGTGCCGCTCTTTTGGTCTTGGCGGCGGCGATCCGGTTGGCTTCGTAGATTGCTGCCCGTCTTCACTAACCTTCTCCAAGCCGGTTGGTTCCGGGCGAGGTCCTCCCAGGCCGCCGGTTCAGAGGACGTATTTCTACTATCAAGCCTACTACAGGACAACTTCCTCCTCGATTTCACTTAAAATTAGGTCAGGGTATCGCTTAATTCGTCGTCTTCGCGTTCTTTCAGACTCCCTGTCTAAACATAAATATCAATAATTTAACAAATGCAAGCAGTTATAAATCAATAACAAAAAACAGAGAGAGAGGGGTTTGTCACGTCACGCTTACGCGTACGCCGCGAGATAATGGCGTGCGTTGACGCGCGCGGGAAGTGCCTACGTGACTAAAGACTACCAACCAATCAGCAGCCAGATTACGCCTTGGAGGGAACCAATGACATGTCGATGGCTCTAATGGCGAAAATTCGCTATTCGCGATATCTCCTCGATATATTCTTGAGACCTGGGAGGGGTGTTTTTAAGGGATGGAACCTGGATTAACAAGCAACCGCTATGCTAAGGATTCCCTTCACGAGCAACAAGCTCGACTACGCCGAGTATCATCAGAAGCTCTAGCTAACCGCTCAACATTTGCTCGCGCTATAAGCGCATCCTTCGAATCAGGATCACCCGCTTGGACATTCCTGTTTCGATCCCTACACATTTAACTGTTCCTCTCAAACAACTCATGACAGTCGCCTAAACCTATTCGACCCCATAGTTTAACTCTGCACAATATCACAGCTAGCAGGCGGACCTCCCCATACCTGTGATGTCTGCGGTTCTGACCTGGAATCAAGTGGATCGGGCGTTCAATGTACCGCCTGCAAAACCTGAGTCCATGTTAATCCGATCGCTTTGGCGTCTTTTATGACTCAACTCCTTGACCTGCCTCACTTCTCAACATTCAGCCAGATTACCCTCTCACAATATCTGCTTCCTATGAACTAGCAACAACACTAACCACCATGCAGTTTCAGCACACATTTATAGCAGATGAAAGCGTATTTGATCGCTTCTGTGTCCACTCTAACGTGGTCACCCACACGATAGTTTGACCGTCGATTTCGACGATGTCCACCGTATGCTCCATGGAATGGTGGTGCAGGGACCGTGACTTGCGCGTGATTTAGTTTAAAGTGATAATAGACTTGCGCTGCATCTACCGCACTCTCTCCTCCTCCCCCACTTGAACCCGGTGTAATGACAGAGTCAAGAAGACTAGCGATGGGAGAGGGCGCAGGTGGCTGGCGTGGCCGGAGCCGCCCCTGGGCGTACCACCACACCTACCGTGGCCACCCAGAGACCTCAATATAACACCCAAACAATAAGCTCAGTCTGGTTAAGATTGATATCGTCTGTTGTGACGGGTATGCTATGTTGAATTTGCGTTTAGTCGACGCTGTGTGTTCCGTCATATCCCTCCCCAAAGGCAGGGAACCCCAACTAAATCCAACAACTGGCATTTTTGACTCTGTTTTAAAACAGATCGGCGCTAGTCTCAAGTCACCTCGGTTGACCTCAAAGAACATTTTAACGAATTAACGCCTCTTACTAACTAATCTTGATGTCACTCCTGATTCTGCTACCGCTCTCCATGTCTCGCCCTCCCCCTGACTCGATAAATGATGGTCTGCATCGTTAGCCCAGCCATTACCATGCCTGCTATCCGGTTTGGAACGCAGGCATTTATGCATCATTTGAGCACCAAGAAGGGCTCATTGAACAGGTTTATTGAAATGCTGACGTTTCAGAGAATATGTTTGGCTCATCATTTCCAAAACAATGAATGCAGTTCATCGAACAGAATTGGCAGTGGCGTGCCGTGATCTGTTTGTCGGCTGCGGGCTGATCGATTTTTCCCTTTTGCTGCCTCGACTCTTTGGAGTATGTATGGCGAGGATTTTAGCTGCGTGCGTTGTAACTCACCATCTGTATGGGGGGGTTGAGACTCTGCCGGTGTTGTTCCGTCTGTCGGCTCTTTTTCTCCGTCGAGTTAGTTCGTTATCGGCTGTATGCGCGGTTTTCTCAAGTTCTGTGTGATCGTCTTGTGCTCAGACTTGTGTACGTAATGAAGTTAAGCTATAAAGCACAAAAAGGTCAAGATTCGTAATAGAAGCGAAGAGGCGAGTTCCAGGAAGCACTCGCGAGGAAGGAGGCACGCTCACTGGAGCAAGAGCTTTATCAGTCCGACGTTTTGGATTTTCACTTGAATCCATCATCAGAGATTGAATTGCCCAGGTTTTGCAGTATTTGATAGGATGTAGCTGCCAGGTCGCTACATTCAAGTGAGAATCCGAAACGTCGGGCTAATAAAGCTCTTGGTTCAGTGATCGTGCCTCTTTCGCAGGTCAAGATACCGCTTGATGGATTTCGAATCTGAATACCAAGTCTAGAGTGTTAACCATCCCTCTTTGAGTTGCCCTGGCCTAAAAGGGTGTTTCCCTGAAGATTTAAAATATTACTAGCTCCTCCAACGCATGTTGCTAGTTGGCAGTTTCGATCTAGCCTCGGGGTTGTCGATTTGTGCTCCCGTAGGCTGGTCTAGAATTTCCAGCGGGTTTTCCCAACGTAGTTGCAGTTCCCGTCTTTGAAATTTATTTGGTCGACAACTGCTGACGTTTCAGTCTCCTTTTCCTCAAATGGCAAAGAATTGTTGCCTAGGGTCGGTGGTCTATTCCTATGCTGATGGATTGCTTATCTAAGTTCTGCAACACTTTTCGCTCTAACTCCCCCCACCCACCCACCCACCCACCCACTAACTCGGTGACTTTTTTCTTTCTGTTCTGTTTCATTGTTGACCGCCTCAGTCCATGTTAAAATTTCATACAGGGCAGGTTTAATAAGTCCTCTCACGTACAGCAGGTGGGTGTGCGCTAAATTCCGATATAATTTAGGGTTAAGTTTAGAGGCGTCAGTGTTGTGGTTAGGGTTGAGTTAGGTAGTTAGTATACGGGTGTTTAAAGTTAAGCCGCAATTCCAAGCAAGGCCATCGTCCTACGGCAGGGAGAGTACCCTTGCTCAACCGGATTCCAATTTGCTGTATCCCTTGTTCTTCTTTTATTTTACGCTTTTTATGAAGTTTTCCCACTTGCCCGTTCATTTAATTTGGGCCAGTTTTGCGCACCCTATTGCAGTTCGTATTCTACAGAGTATCCTTTTTCTTGTCTTATCCTTGCACCTAATCTGAGGTTGTGTTGTTGATCTTCGTATGATCTGAACAATTTACTATGAGCGTTTGTGCCGAGGGTTCTGGAGTTCTCCGCGACGTTTATCCGGTATACATTCTGCTCCTCCCATAGGCGTGTGTTCACCCTGCTAATCCAGTACCTTAGCCTATTAATCCATACTAACAAACAACAAGCTAGCAAGCCACGAGTATACTAGATCAGGAAACCCAACTTAGATAGGCTAAATTTACCCACCAAATGCCAGAGTTCTCATACGGATGACGTGGTGGCGGTGGTGACGACGACTGTGGGTGCATCTGTCTCCGGTCTTAACGACTACCAGCAATCTATATTGACGTTTTTTTTTGTCTGGACCTCGGTATTGTACTTTTTAACAGCATTCAATGTATACACGTCCATTTTTACGGTTGCGTGTCTCCTCTTTCTCACCCTTCTGCCGCAGTATCCTCTCACAGTCTGTGAAGAACATAACTGGCGAGACTCCCGGCACTGACACGGACATGATTTCCCTGAATATTGCCTGGTTGAATCCTTCCAGCTTGAGTGGGACCGCTGACAATGGCGGCCAGAAGTCTTTCATCGTCTTCTCTCCCTCAGTTGACGTACAGTCGCAGCCATTCGCCGCTGCCGCTGCTGCGGCTGCCACCGGTTCAAACAATCCAGCCGGCGCCAGCGCCTACCTCATCTCGCCAACTGCGACGCGACAGACTCTGTTCATCAATCCCCAGCAGGCCCCGACACAAGACAAGCTTCCCGGCTTCTATGGAGCGGTGGTAGCGGCAGCTGCTGCTGGCGAGACCCCCGCCTCAGACCTTCCGTTGAAGCTCTTTGACAAGGAGGCACACAAGTTGGTAGAGAGTCAACTACAGGAAGTAGCAAACTCAACCGCCGCTGCCGTCCCTGCCAATGCCGCCCTCTTGTCGGATCCCATCCAGACCATGGTGACCGCTTTTCCGGATGAAGTGGTTAACGAATCCCAGCGGCCCACTCGTCCCTCCTCCGCCGCCTCTTCTTTGGAGAAGGAGGGGAAAACGGCAGCAAACTCCTCCTCCTCTACCCTCTCCCGCCGACAGACTACACCGCCGGCACTGGAGTCGCGCAACCAGAGGCTGGAGCGAAAACGTGCCCGCAACCGAGACGCCGCCCGCAAATGTCGGGAGCGCAAGATCAACCTTATCAAGTCCCTGGAGAAGGAGGTAGGCCAGCTGACTGAGGAGAACGAGCAACTGCGTTCCAAGCTCTCTCAGACTCAGGCTGATGTAGAGCGCCTAAAGGTCTTCTTGCAGAACCACGTCGAGTCGCCCTGTCCTATACTCTCACAGAACTAGCGCCACTGCTTATTTTCTTGTAGCGCTTTTTTGGGCTGCAATCACGCACAACATAGTCACACAGACACACACTACCCACTAGCTCGTGGTCTGTGTACATACTCTTCGATCGTCTGAACTCCCTTACACATTTGTTCTGACTACCGTTACTTCTACCTTCTCCTCATTCATTTTGCCTTTTTCCCTCAAAGAAGCTATAAATTTTTTACATTTTATTTCAGACGCCTGGCGTCATCTCGTGAAGTTATAGCGTCCTTGTTTTTTTCCTCCTCCCTCAGCAAGTCGTTTGTCCACACTCGTGCGAACAACTTGTACTCGCTATTTAATGTCGTGACAGTTTTTGTCGTCTTTTTCTCTCATTTCCTTCTACTTCACACACACACACACACACATCTCTCTACCGCCTTTCTGAGCCGAGCACACTATTGTGAGCTGGCCGTTGTGCTCTGCCATCTGCCTCGTCAACGCCAGTCCCATGTCGGCAATGTGATCCTTCCGCGTCTGTTTTCTGCCCCCTTTTTCCATCTTCATATATACATATACATATATGCTTGCATTAAAGTACATTACCCTCAACGTCAGCCTTAAACACCCCCTAAACAAAGGTGGTTGTGTTTTCATCGCCGCTCATACCGCAGCCAGGGCGGATACAGACAACCCTCTCGTTACTTTCAAAGGTCTTCCCGAATAGGATCCAATCTGGTTCTTACCGCAAACATTTCGGCAACAGGATAGTTCATGTGGCTACTCAGTTTGCATTTAGTATTTAGCCTACCCTCGAGGGCCTGTGGATCAGTGCTCCAGTCAATCCTTCCTCGGGGATGTGACGCCACTTTCGCATCATACCACTGTGACAGGGAAATCGGTATATTTTGACGGACAGACGATAGAGCCTTATAACTCCTCAATTAGCACGTAGCTTGTCATGGAGATCATCTTTGAGCCAAAAGATAACTCTGAAATGCGGGCCATTGAAATAAAAACTCATATTTACGTTTGGGGTCTTTTCGTGGGTGGTTAAGTGAGAGCCCGACTGAGAACCGGGACAACTTGGTTTACATTTCTCAGTAGCTGCCGTCTTTTGCGATCGACCTCCCCCCCCCGTAGGAGCCTGAAAATTCAGGTAAATGCGCGTTTACAATGCTCTGACTTCTGTCATACTCGTAGGGCCTTCTCATAGTTCCGAAAGACCCATTGTTGCTTCGTGCCATACAGCTCGATATTCACTTTGACGTTATCCCGCTGGTGGAGGTCGTTTCCGCCACGTCACTATGGCCACTGCTTAAGGTGGTCTTGTCTTGCGGGTGGGGCTAGCTTCTGACCTCCACCTCCAGTCTGTTTCCCCATTCGGACTATAGCATGCTTGCCCAGCCTCTTCTTCGGGAACCGAAAGTCCTTTGGTAGGTTGTGTTATGCTGCTGAAATGTGTGGTGTCCACCGAGACAAAGGACATTGCGACGGCTGCTTCGGTCTTTTGTCGTCGGCGAGGCGTGCCTCTGAGAACCTGGGCTTTGAACCCCCGCTCCTTTATCCTTGGAGGAACGCTACAAAGGCAAAGCGGAATGCGCATTTCATCCTGAAACCAGATCAGTGAGGCCTCACTCTGGGTACTGAAGTGTCTGACGTGTGCTGTCACCTGGAACGATAAACGCGAGGGTGTCGAGATTTACCGCTTTTTGGCTAGAAGTTCTCAAGACGTAACTTTTGATGTCTTCCAGTCTGTGCCCTTCGCGGCAGACGATGGAAGTTATATGCCACTTAATGGATGCGAGCCGAACGGCCAAGGCTTTCCTATGTCTGCCAGCGCTATAACCTCAACCAAAATTTCGTGGGAAGATGGACGACTTGTCCGGTGGCCATGTGGCTTGATTCACATGCTTTACCTGGGTGTTAAGACCGAGTGGATAAAACCCCATTGATAGTTGACGTTTCAAAGCCACGAAAAAATATCAGGTTCCCCAGTGGAGCAAACTCGTTACTCAGTTTGTCCTGCGTTTTTGAGACATTCAAGGAAATTAGCGACACTTCTGGCGATAATTATTGTGGTAGATGGGCGCTCACCGATCGCTTATGGGACTCACTCACCCCATTGTGTATTGGGGCTCACTCTAGAGTCCTGCCAGTAGCCGCACTGTGGCTGTGACTGGCTGATGACGGCTAATAAACGAGAAATGGCCATTCAAGTCTCCCTTGTCTTTGCCGCTTATATCATTCTGTCTATATCACTAGTCGCTTTGCGGCTGCTGGCGGGGCTTGAGAGTTAGCCCCAAGGCACAACGGGACGAGTGAGTCAGGTAACCGATTGTTGAGCACTCATCTACCATTGTGAATATTCCCGAGCAAAACTGACAAGAAAATGAGCTCGTGGCGCGGTGGGTTCGATCGTTGGACTTCCAACCAACCAATCGCAATTTTGAGCCTAACGTGCCGCAAAATCTGGGGTTTGGTATGGCTGGCGGATGATGGCTGAAAAGCTAGAAATGGTCATTCCAGTCTCCCATGTCTTTGGTTATCAGTTTGCTTCTGACTGTCTTCAGTGGCGGAAATGGTAGAGGCTTTCTCTCTCAGGTGGCCAGCAACGGCTAAAAGGTACCCAGATGTCTGAAAGTTTTTAGAAACCTGCCGCCCCCGCTCCCTTCCAACGAGGAAATTACATTTCCAGTGGTGCCCACTCGCTGTTACTAGGGATAGACATCCTACGAATGTGAATTTGCCTCAGCAACCATTGTAGCGTTGCTCGCATCGGCGGGACTGCAGTGTCTTTCTTTGGAACGCAGGGCAAAACCACTGGTGCACAGCCTCTGACTCATTAATGTAGACTTCTCTCTATGCACACTGATTTTCTGGTAACTATGGTAATGAACATAAGCACTCACTGTCATGCTCTCCAGCTGACCGGATACTGGTCCCTTTCCTTGTGTTAGACGGGACAAACATCATTTCAGGCGTCACTGTACATGCAGAAGTTAGGAGAACGTCTGCATTTGTCCCGTGGGAAAGGGGCGAGGCGCGATGATTACGCACTTCTGCGAAAATTCCCATGTTGCGCTTGAAAAGTTAATTGGTGAACATGTGCTTTCGGTAATTCATCATCGGACCGCTAAAATTATTTGGAGAGCGAACTGATGAGGTATGGACCGTGTTTATATGTGTCTGGGAGGAAGGGGGAGGAGAATTAGTCACACTCTTCGTTCCTACGCCGCCTGCATAACGGAGTCAGCGTTTTGAGGACGCTGAAGCTGGGGATGGGGAGGGGTTCGGACTGTCAGTGTATCGAACACGCAAAGTGCGTATGGCTGTTATCAGGGGGTCGGGGCGGCGTGTGAACACCACCTGGAGTCGGCAAGGAAAGACAAACTGCCTGTAACACTGTCTTCTGACAGTCAAATGCTGGATTCTCCAACCGATGATGGTGAATGGAGGGGGAAGGTAATCTAGGCGTTTTAATCTATGTGAATTACAATAAGATGATTATTTGAATATCTGAACGTGTTCTTCGCTTATGCAAGCGTCCACCGCCAGAGGTGACAACTGCAACGGAAGCGGGCATTGTAGGGTCCAATAAAAAATGCCAACAAGCACAAGGGAAACTGGAATGGCCATTTCTGGCACATTACCCGTCATCAGCCGGTCATACCGAACCATAGGTGGTGCTCCAACGGAGGCTCGAACCCGCGACCTGTCGATCAGAATTCTTACGCTCTAACCATTGAGCTACGAGATCGTTGTCTTGCCAGTTTAGATCGGGAATATTGACATTCATTGAAGAAGGCTCACAGATCGCTAACGCGTGAGTTCCGCTTGTTGTTGCATGTTCCCAGTCTCTGATGATGGCCTCCTGTAGGATACCGAAAGTGCAGGCTAATACACATATTTTTCGCAGTTATCGCGCGTGATCTTCCAGTCTCCCTATTATTTGTCGGTAGTGTTCACCTGCCTTTACTAATAGCCACTCTATGGCTGCTGGCGGGGCTCGAGAGTGAGCCCCAAGGCACAGCGGAGCGAGTGAGTTCCGTTAGCGATCAGTGAGCGTTCATCAACGATTTTAAGGTGCTTTAACCAACCAGCGGTCTGGAGGTCTTGGATTGTGCAAGCCAAATAGGGCGGTTGACAGAAATCCAATTAGAGGCCAAGGCTATCCGTTTCAGTTTGCTTCGCATCCGTGTTGAACGATTGTCTCTGCGGTTGATTAGTTTTTGACCCCTTCCACAGGTGTAGGCAGGCACTTTTGGTAACAAGTAACTCTGTCGGATAGACCAATCTGGGCGTGGAATGTGATGCACTACACCGAATAGCCCACTAAATTTTAATAGACCACTCATCTTCATGGTGGAGCTGCGCATACCAGAGTATGGCATGTCATTGGGGTTTCCGTAAGGGTTCTCGGAGTCTGAAATTGCTTGGAGAGTGAACCCTCACAGCTTCGACTAGAAGCTCCCGGATATTTGCCGTGAAAGCTTTAAAGTGGTGTGGTGTTCTTTGATTTACTCTGCACTGTTGACCAGATTTCGATCTTAGACATTTGTCTGATGGGTGCATCGAAGCGGGTGCGTTAATTGCTCATTTTCATCTTCCTTGATGAATTGCAACGAGCCGTCGACATCATTTGGGCAAAAAACTGCTTTCGTTAACCGATGGCAGTCGGTTCGAGCTCCTGAATGTCCCATTCGAACATTAAAACCTGATATATTATAGGGTCTCCACCAATGACAGCATGAGTTTCCGGGGAAACCTTGGAGGTTCTCTTAAGTCGCCTCATTGAATGGGTAGGAAAAACGGTATTGCTAGCCTCCGACGACCGGACCTACAATCGTATTGATCATTGTAGCCAACAGTTTTGTTCAGGGATGGGGAGAGGTGGATTTATGTAGGTCTACTTGTGTCTCTGATATAGGCCAAGAAATGGAGTTCTGAATGATTGTTGCATGAGGAGGCAACCCAGCCGAACATCAACGGACGCCGACGAACTGCAGGTAACAGGGGCAAACCGTACTGGTGGTTTCTTATTTGCCTAAGCAGAAGCAATTGAGAAGCAGAACGACTGTAAGGAAAAGAGCGTTTACATAACGCAGTCACTAGACAGTGGCCTGCCAAATTCTTGAGATTGGACGTAATGACAGTGCCATTGATGCTTGTGGGCAGGGTCTCCGATCACCAATGACTGCTGAAAGAAGCAGATGGAGTTCTGCTGAAAGCCAACCCTCGCCGGATAATTTTTTATCTGCACTGGAAATCTCCTCTGTGGAGGGGATGCGTCTGTAGCGACCCGACTCTGTGCGCATATTGCAAGCCTGAAGCTCGCGCGACTTCATGCCAACTTTTTCCAACCCCTTCCCCGATAGTCTTATACGGAATACACTATCCTTCCCAACTGGTGTATCACCAGGCCTGAAGTCGTAGCGCTAGTTTTTTCCCTAAATGCCTCATGCTGCTGCGATTCGTCGTCCTAATAAACGACTAACGTCGAGACCGACACTTACGTTCCTACATTAAACAAAGTGCTCCCTCCACACCGAAATGTTGCCTGTGGCACTAACGTTATCAGCGCACCTTAGCTATCACTCCTAACTAGACTCAACCGTTTAAGGAACTGGATCATCAGCACAATTCGACATGGCTCCTGTTCTTCTCCGTTGAATGAAACGCCTTTCAAAGCTTCGACAGTTTTACTACATTCGTGTCATGGAGCGCAAGTGGCAGCTCGGCACAACTACATGAGATTCCGCTAGCCACAAACGCGCACAGGTCCTGAATCATAGGCCAGCAAATTTTTCCAGGGATCCGACCCTTGTAGTGACGCCGGAAATCATACTTATCTTTGCCTTCAGCTGAAGAGACGCTTGTCGGCTGAAAACAATCAGGGGGAAGTTCTTGGCACCGGCATGGTTCTCCACCAAGCGCGCTTCTTCAAAGTATAGTCTGCATGCTGGTCAAGAGTTCACATGATCGCGTGATCGGAATCGACTTCTCTGCCAGTAGCGACCCCACGCATCTCGCGAGAGTCCAACACTGCGTAACCCAAACGTGCTCTGACAAGAACGCGGAATACTTTGTTCCGAGTATCACGGTCAGGGGAGCAGCAGGGGACTGGATGTCTTCCAAGCTATCGAAGGCGGTTATTTTTAGGGTCCAAATAGTTCATCACAACGGAATTGGCGAGCGGTTCCCCACTGCGCAGTGGCCGGGGCCACCTAGCATTCCAATTCGCCCCACCTCCCCCCTTCCCACGCAATCGCCTGGCGACAGTTGGAAATTCGTTGCAAAAGGCCACTTTCCGCGTACCTTTCACACCCTGGACGGAGAAATAGACAGCAACACCTATAACGTTGAGCAAAATGAAAGAGCATATGTGCAAGTCGCTCTGACGCAACGTCCCAGCGCATAATTGGGGCTTCAGTCTGAACACCCAGAGTGAGTACGAACTCATCTCGACCAAAAGTATTAGCAACGCTGACGGTGCAGAGATGGGAGCATTTATGGGCAACTGTCGCTGTACAACTACTAGAGCCATGATCTGGAAAACGCACCTCTGGCAGACGGGAAAACTCGCTTTATACTGCACTACTTACCGCGTCGTAGCATCTGTTTTGTGGCTAGGAGGAGGATTCTTACTTTGCAGCGACAGATGCGTAGCATTTTAAAAAAATGTTCCGATTCCCGGCTTACGTGAGCCCCATCCGCCGTTGTATTTCTGATAAGGGTTTTCTTTCTAGGAGCTGAATACCTTCCGTGCAAGGCACATCAAACATTCCTGTATGTAAGAAGCTGCACATACAATTTTAAAATGGATGCGGATTATACCTTATACATAATGAGGTCATTAGCAAACGAACCGATAAGAAACAATTTAAATGGACATTACGCTGCTTTAAATAAAATACACAAATGGAAACTCTTTTAAAACCAAAATATTGACTCCCTTCGAGGTAAAATTTTGAAGAAAACGTGATTTGCGATCAACTGAGCACAAGGACGAGTATTCGTGCCTATTTTTGTCTCTAAAATATGTTTGAATTTTAAAGGGCATTAAAAAGTTTTAGAAAAAAATGTTCACCACCCAAATGGTCCTTTTATGCGGGTGAGCTTTTTCAGGACGCCGAAAAGTCGTTCATTCAAAAAGCTTACTGAAAAGTCTTAAGAGTATGCTCCAAGATAATACATATAACAATTTCACTTAAATTAATACTTAATTTTCGAACTTCCCTCCAGACTTGGACTAACATGCAGTGCTTCAACAATCCTTGTAACTAGACAGAGAGGAGTGCGAATGTTTATATTTTTTAGACAATAGTTCGAGGGAACCCACCCTCTATTACTGAATAGTAAACCTAGCAAGAATTCCACAAAATATCTGTAATTTGGTAGGTTTTAAGTAAGAAAGACTAATCTCCGGTTTTGCGTTTCTAACCCCTTGCGCGTGAGAAAGAGGAGGAGGAGGAATGTTTATTGGCTTAATAACAATAACATGTGGTGGGGATTTTATGCATCATGAGGAATAGGATAACTATGACCATGATTACGATGATGATGATTATTATAAGTATTATTATTATTATTATTATTATTATTATTATTATTATTATTAGTAGTAGTAGTAGTAGTAGTAGTAGTAGTAGTAGCAGTAGTAGTAGTAGTAGTAGTAGTAGTAGTAGTAGTAGTAGTAGTAGAAGTAGTATTAGTAGTAAAGGATTTTGGTAGATTTAAATAATTCATTCGCCCTACTTGTGAAAGGCTCGGCAGACTCGGGGTTCAAACCCACGCCAGCGAGGGGAAGGCTTTAGTATAGCCAACACGCTGGCCAACTGATCTATGCGTCCCCCACCGGGAGCCGTGAGTGTAAACACACTTGGGTCAAATTACCCACCCAGCCTACTGCAACGTATAGAATCCACCAAATCTGCTACAGTAAGCTGACTACCCAAGCAGGATTTCCTAAGCAATCAAACTGGAATCCATCAGATGACTACCAGGCACAGTTAAATAGTAAGGGGATTTCGGCAAATAATGATGATGATGAGGAGGAGGATGATGAGTAAGAAGAAGAAGAAGAAGAAGAAGACGATGACGACAAAGAATGGATCCGGGATCGTCGATACGCAGGAGATCAATCGGCGCAGGTGACGGGGATCGAATCGAGCATCATGCAGGCATTACTGTAGTCTGAGCGGACACAGGCTGACATTCGTCATCCTGAAATCTTGGATTATTAAACGGCTATTTCAATTTGAATGCAATAATACACTCTGGCGACAAAGGTTTAATATAAAAGGAGCCACTTTCCGGTGATCTAATTTCGGTAGGTCAAGAAGCACGACGTTGAAGGACGTTATGAAGCTGATCGATCTCACAATCTGTTAACGAACTTCTGAAAGATGTTTTAACTTAGAAAGGGTTACGAAGGTAGGAGTGTAATACTGATTATCAGGCAGCTTAATGTCACACTGTTTCAATCCAGCCAGAATGCCAGCATTTAAACGAGCTTCTTTATGCCCGCCTGCAAATCCTATGCTCGGCAAAATTTACTACTAAATTAATGTGCTTTTGCGCCCTCAGTTTTTGATGCCTCATCAAATAAAATATATTTTGCGGAAATAACAAACAAAATATTCCTTGTTGTACTAACTGGGTAGCAATTTGTGTCTTCGTTCAAGTTTATATTTAAAAAACTGCAATTTTTTGGTTTTAAAAATGTTTCTGATAATGAGCTTTGTAAGACAATGAAAGGTCCTTTCATACCATACTTTAGCTATCTGTTTAATAATCTTGATTATGAAGAATGTATTATGGTCCATATTAATTGCAAAATTCTGAGTCCTATGTCGCATATTCTCAACAGTTTGAAAAAAATACATGATTTACCGTATATGGAAAGTATCCAGCGTGTCGTTTGGAAACCCTAAAGAAGGCATAAACTGACATCAGTTTCACTTGGCAATGATTTCTATTTATGTTTGCTGCAACTGGTTTGCGAATTTATAAGGGTTTCGAAGATTAATGTAAAAATTCCTAATTACTTAAGTAGCCCTTTTAGTGCGTGCAGTTTTTAGCACGACCGAAAAGAACTTCATTAAAAACCCGGCATACTGGTGTGACTGAAATTTAATGAAATTGTGTTTAACGGTAATCATAAATAACTTTGAAGTTGAGCAACTTCATCAGAGACTGAATGGTGTCTCCTATATGTAAAATTCATTCACGAAAATACAGCAGCAGGTACCCGATTCTAGAAACAGTGCTGATAACCTCTCAACAAGTGTAACAGAAGATGTTCTAATGTCGCAACCACTCTGCGACGCACAATAGAAGTTGTGTCCAAGATCTCTTTTAACGAGCATTTCTAACTTGCAACAGGACAGATTAAACTAAGGAAGACCTGGTCTGTTTATACTAATTATTCCGATCTAACTAATTAGAACTCGGATTTATGAAAAAACCCTCAGACTTTACTGACAGCCACAAAATCCCAGCCCTAAAGGAAACATCTCGCAGTTGATATTTTACTTCCCACCTTATGCGCTTTACTCCCTGATGTGATAACCTGACCACAGAAGCAAGCGTCCTCCTTGCGTGCATCCTTATCTCAGATTAGAAATCCCGGTGGCAAAGAGCACTTGGATAAAGTCATTTTCCACATTCTATGCGCAATTGCACCCATACAGACCGGACGACTGATAACGCGTATTTGTGAGCATAGGCCGATCGTCTGTCGGCCTCTCATCTTCTGTCTCTCATCTTTGCGCACGAACGTAAGAACGGCCACTGCTTCAACAGGAACCATGCTGAAGGTATCTCACTGACCAACACAAAAGGCGCTATAATCTCTCGACGGCTGATAATCCAACACGAGCAGCCTC
Source organism: Schistocephalus solidus (assembly GCA_017591395.1). Lineage (NCBI taxonomy): Eukaryota > Metazoa > Platyhelminthes > Cestoda > Diphyllobothriidea > Diphyllobothriidae > Schistocephalus > Schistocephalus solidus. Next base: position 50,860 of record WEDG01010393.1, on the reverse strand, counting down.
AACTGCCATGTTGAACTGGTTGTTCACTACAAAGGCCTGTGGGTATGGCTCCCTGGCTTTTAGCGTTCATGCCAGATCAGCAGCTGTCAACCCGAATTCGGCCATCTGGACCCTCGCTGAACCGTCAATTCCTCTCCATTCCACTAATCTGACCGTATAATCTCTTTTTAATGTTTTGTTCCTCCCTGCATCACCCCTGCCTCCTAATGATCTCTTGCAAACTTTATTCAGTTTTTTTTCTATCAGGGAGACTGAAAATTTGCGGATACAGTTTGCCCCAACGACAAGCCTCTTAGTCCTCGTATATAATAGATGCAGAGCAGGGCTACAGGCAAAGAAAAACGAGATTTTGATGCGCATTTCTGGCTTATTAGCTGTTATCCGCCAGCCTCACCCAACTCGGAACGATTACTTATGAGGGAATTACATTGAGCTCCAAGGCACCACTTGACGAGAATGTCTCCTCACCTCATTGGTGAACTACCCTTAACCCTACTTGATCTGCCAAATTGAGAACGACAGGACAACGGTGCCATGGCTCAGCGGTTAGAGCTTTGGACTTGCTCAATCTCTACAACCAAAATAATCCGGGTTTGAATCTCAGGTGACCCCAAAATGTGGAGTTAGTGTGGCTGGCAGACGATGTCTATTTAGCCTGAACTGCTCACATCGGACCGCCTAAATTTTCCATAATACAGTCTCAGCATGGATGGAGAAGTATTCGTATATATATATATATATATATATATATGTTATATCTTCCTCCCAATATAGGTACCAGTTACAAGCCCAGACACGTGTTTTGCCGGTTTCTGCTGCTGCGTATAGCAGCAACGATAGTTCGGCCCCTCAATGAGTCCCTTAGCCTCCAGGACATGCATATTAGTGTTATTCACATTTTATTCTTAAAGAACAGGTATCTACCAGTTTGAAAACGTTTCAATTTAAAAAAAATATTCATCCATAATAATCGTATCTGTCAATTAATTAACGTTGTCTACAATTTTTTATGCATGATTCAAATGCCTTACAAAATTCTATGATGCTGTGTGAAATCTTATTCATACCGTAGAGAAATTTGTGATTTTTTTAGGCAGAATGTATGCAACATGTATGGAAAAAGTTGATTCAACTGTAACAAGCGCTTGGGTTCAAAATTAATTAACAAATTATAAACTTTTTTAAAATCGAAAGCTACGCTTTCTTTATGTATAAGATTTGAAGCAGATATTATTTTTCCATCAAGGGAGGATAATAATTAACAGTTCGATGAGAAGGTTCTATAAAATATATTTCAATAAGTGAGAGTACCTAAAATCAATAAGAAAATCGAATACAACATAGGCAGACATTTTTTACAGTCATACTTACCTGGAATTCAAAGCCGCGAAATATGGTACTTGAGTCAAACACTCCAACAGTGAGTCGACGGCTCGTTGTTTTGTCCTTTCAAATTGGTTGCGCTCGGTAATATGATGATTGTGTGCGGCTCAACGATCTGAAGTGGAACATGCGCGATTTTTTGTTCCTTGGTGCTCACTTTAGTGCCCTCGCAGACAGTGTCATATCGACGTGGAGCATATAGTTTTAAAGTGGAAGCGACAAAGACACGGGAGACCGGAATGGCCCTTTCTGGCTTATTAGACGTCATCAGCCAGTCATACCCAATCCCACGTTTGGGCCAACTGGGATTCGAAGACATGGGCCCGATGATTTGTCGGTTGCGATTGAGACTATGATGATTCTGTGTGGCTCACCGCACTGCTAAAAAATCAAGTTTGATAGTGCTCTGGAGATCACTTTAGCACCCACGCAGGTAGTCGCATAGCGACGTGTAGCAATTGTTGATAAATTGGAACTGACAAAAACACGGGAGAACGGAATGGCCATTTCTGCCTTTTTAGCCGTCATTAGCCAGTCATACCGAATTCGAAGTTTGGACCACATGGTATTATAAGACGCACCCGTTGGTAGTTGAGTCGAACGCTCTACCATTGAGACATGGACCGTTGTTTTGTCGCTTGCGACCGGGACTATGATGATAGTGTGTGGCTAACCGATCTGCCTAAGGATGCTGCAAGTGCCATTGTGCTCTGAAGCTCACTTTAGCGCCCTCGCAGGCGGTCGCATAGCACCCTGTAGCATGTTTAGATAAAGTGGAACAACAAAGACTTATGTTGATAGAGTGCAACTGACAAAAACTCTGGAGACTGGAATGGCCATTCTTGGATTATTAGCTGGCCACCTCTAACTGCCTGCCACCTGCTACCTCCAACACCACCACCCCCAGTACCAGTGATGGGGACTTTGTACTAACCTGTCCTCATTGCGATCGCACATTCACCTCACACATCGGCTTGGTCGGTCACTTGCAAATCCATCGTACAGAGACTGGCGAACCAATGTCTGGAGCACCAACACACAGCAGAGACCGCCGCCTCCACTGCCCTCACTGTCCGCGTGCATTCACTCATCGCATGGGCCTGATCAGTCACATGCGTATCTACGAAAGTGGAATATATCGCGATGCCAACACATCTTGCGCAGCTTCCAGTACCAGCCGTAGAGCCCCCTCAGACTCAGCACCCTATGACCTATCCTGTCCTCATTTTCACCGCACATGCACATCATGCATCGGCCTGGGTCGGTCACTTGCGAATCTATCGCACAGAGACCGGCGAACCAGTACCAGGATCGCCAACATACCCACGTTGCACCAGACTCAACTGTCCACACTGCCCACGCACATTCACGCACCACATGGGCCTAATAGGCATATGCGTCTCCATGAAAACCGACGGTAGAACACCGTCGGATACACCACTACACTATATTTCTCCTCATCGGCCTCAGCACTTCACATGATCACACGCAACACCACATAACATGCTTTCAGCATGCGTATCTAATTGAGAGTAAAGTATGATCCCCGGCTATTTCTCTGTGTGGCTCCTCTGCTGCATGGGTGCTCTAAGCTAGAGAATATCAGGGTGCGATAACTGTCGTGGCTTGAAATGTTGTCAACTGACAATCACACTCAGACCTCGCAGTCAGTTCAGTGTGTGTTGTGGGAGTGGCTGACTGGTGGTTTGAGAGTCAGACTGCAATGGCTCCTTCTTAACATGACCTCGGGCTATATCTTGCATGTGAGATATGAGTTGTGTGAAATCCTGGTTCTTCTCTTTGGGCGGCCAGGTCGTGTACAATAAATGCGTAGACCAGGTCACCAGCAGCTGCGCCCACTCCCAAATCAGACAACTGACCTGTTCGGACAGTGAATGAGCGAGAGAGTGAGGTCGATGGCTCAACGTATTTTCCTCACTATAAGCAATCTGACGCGCTTGAAACTATCACAGTGCGCTAAAAGCTGTGGCTTGGAAGGTTCCAACTGACGGGATAACTCGGACCGTGTGGTCATCCCAATGTGTGTTTTGTGTGGAGAGGCTGACTGGCGGACTGAGAGTCAGGCTGCAATGGCTCCTTCTTACTGTGGCCTTGATAGCACTCCCACTCATTGGGATCCGGGTCAGGTGCGGTTGCACGCCCAGGGGCGGCTCCGGCCGCGCCAGCCATCTGCGCCCTCTCCCGCCTCCAGCCTTATTGAGTCTGTCATGGCTTCGGGTCCAGCTGGGGGAGGAGGAGAGAGTGCGATAGCTGCAGCGCAAGTTTACTATCACTTAAAACTAATCCTTGCGCCAGTCCATACACCACCCTGTTGTGGATTATAGGGTGGACATCGTCGAACTAGGACGGTCGAAGTGACCTGTAGGTTTTTGTGTGGAGTGTATGGCGGACTAGTTACGGGTAGCATCAAACAAGTAATATTTGGTTGCTCCATTTGTCTCCTGCAGGTTGCAAATGCTCGAAACTGGGTTCTACCCAGCGGCCACACCCTGGGCAACCGTCAAGACCGGCGGCTAAACTAGCTGAGGGTCTTCAGAGTTGCGTGTCTCCCCACCCGGAACGTCTGCTCCCTTCCCTCTACCCTTCCCCCTGTCCCCTCCTCCCTGTTCACCGCGTCTGTCCACCTCTCTGCTCTTCCCCCTCTATCCTTTTTTCAGCCCACGCCTCTCCTTCCTCTTCCATCCTCTCTTTCCTCCCCCCTCTCCTCACCCTTCCCTATTCCGCTACGGTCGAAAACTTTTCGATGGCGGGCACCACAGCAGTAATGTAGGCGGCCCAGGCGAATCAGTTAATCTCTAACTAACCCAAATCGTAACCTACAGTGGAGTTCGGTAGCCGCCTGGGATGACTCAGCAGCCCTATTTAGGGACAGCACTGCTTACCTCCACGCGTGGGAGAGGGCTAAAAAAGGCGCTCTAAACAAATGCTGGGTCTCACGCAGTTGTAGTGGACCATGGCTCGCAGACTGCCATTACATGCGGTCGAAAATATCTAAGCAATACCAACAACAACTCCTCTCTCATTCCCCCCGCCGTAACCTCCGGGGTACCCCTAGGCTGTTCGAATGAGCACGCTCCCTCTATTAGCCTGGAATGTTCCATCGATTTCAGAAAATCCGAAGAGAAACCGAGCAGAACGAAGAACAGCGCTAGTCACTCGGGAACTGGCCCAATGCAAGTTAGGCATATATACTCTCAGCGAGACCCGATTCTCTGAGCAGGGTCAGTCGGATAAGGTGTGTGCTGACTACACTTTCTTCTGGAGTGACCACTCAAAGGCAGAGACCAGACGCTGGTATCGCCTTTGTCATCCGGAACGATATCGTGGGACTTCCGTCCTATCTACCGCAGATCATAAAGTATCGTCTGATGAGCCTCCGTCTGCCTTTTTGAGGAGAAATTTTCGCCACCATCATCAGCGTCTACGCCCCCCCCCCGTATGAGAGCTCCGACGAGTAAAAGAAGGAACCATGCGATGACCTGCATGCCCTCCTGACAACTGTGCCGAAGACGGATAAGTTCATTTTCCTTGGTAAATTTACCGCCCGAGCCGGTACAGACCATGCCAAATGGATAGGAGTGCTGGGAGCCCATGGTCGCGCCGGCTTCAATGGCAATGGTCTTCTCCTCCTATGAACATGCGCAGTGCACCGCCTGATCCCGCAGTGGCAGAAGGTAAAATGGATGCACCCCCGATCGAGACACTGGCACCCGCTGGATTATGTCCTCATCCGGAGACGTGAGCAACAGGTGCCGATAGATGGCCGGATCACAGCGTCATAATCTCCAAGATGAGGCTTCGTCTTCGGCCACGCAGGAGACCCCAAAGTATGTTACCACCAGGTTATTCGAATACTGTTTTGTTGAATGTGCCTATTCACCATCTCCATTTCAGCAACGAGCTGCCCAACAGACTAGCCAACCTCCCAGTCGCCAACGAGGACGCCTCCGTGGAGAACCGCTGGTGCCAACTGAGGGACACGGTCAATCCACCGCCCAGGATGTCCTCGGCAGTGCACGTCATCAACACCAGGAGTGGTTCGATGACAAAAATGCAGCCATCAACAGCCTGATCGTTGAGAAGACCTGGTTGCACAAAGCCTACGTAGACCGCCCTAAGGCTACAAACAAGACAGCCTTCTACCGAAGTCGCCGCCCTAAACAGCAACAGCTGCGGGAGATGCAGGACGCCTGGATGGCCTGCAAGACTGAGGAGATCCAAAGGTACGTGGACTGCGACGAATAGAAGAACTTCTTCGCCACCAGCAAGACTGTCTACGGACCTCCAGCCAAAGGAGCCACCCCTCTTCTCAGTGCTGACGGAATTACACTGCTCATGGGAAGACGCCAATACCGAAGCGCTGGGCGGAGCACTTCCGAAGCATCCTTCATTGATCCTTCACCATCTCCGACGCCGCCCTCGCACGACTGTCTGAAGTGGAAACAAATTCCGAACTCGATCTCCTGCCCTCTCTCCAAGAAACCATCAGGGCCATGCAGCAACTCTCAAGCGGGAAAGCACCTGGATCAGACGCGATCCCTGCTGAGATTTAAAAGCATGGCGGCCCCCAACTGATAAATCAGCTCACAGCGCTTTTCCACACGGTGTGGCGTCAAGGGCAGGTCTCTCAGGATTTCAAGGACGGCACAATCGTCCACCTCCACAAGAAGAAGGGGAACTGCCAACTCTGTGACAACCACCGAGGAGTCTCGCTGCTCAACATTGCCGGAAAAATCTTCGCCCGCATTCTCCCAAATCGCCTCAGCGGTCATCTGTATCGAGGACTCCTCCCGGAAAGTCCATGCGGTTTACACAGTCAAAGCGGCACCACCGAATGATCTTCGCCACGTACCAGGTGCAGGAGAAGTGGCAGGAGATGTGGACTAACCGCTTCACAACCTTCGTGGATCTAACGAGAGCCTTCGGCAATGTGAATCGCGTAGGACTGGGGAAGATAATGCAGAAATTTGGCTGTCCCGAGCGATTCACTCACATGGTACGTCAACTCCACGATGGCATGATGGCGCGCGTCATGGACAACGGAGCCGTCTCAGAGGCCTTTGCAGTGACCAACGGAGTGAAGTAGGACTGCCTACCCTCTTCGGTCTCCTGTTCTCTGCCATGCTAATGGATACCTACCGTGACGAACGCCCCAGGATCCGTATTGCCTGATGGATCGATTGCCGATTCCTCAATCAACGCCGGATGCATTCCCACTAGCGTGTATCCACAGTCACCATCCACGAACTTATCTTTACTGACGACTGCACACTCAATGCAGCAATAGAAGGGTACATGCAAAGGAGCATGGACCTCTTCAGTGCCGATTGTGCCAACTTCGCACTGCGCTTAAACATGGAGAAAACGGTGTTCATGCACCAGCAGCCGCCCAATGTCACCTACAACGCAGCTCACATAGATGTCAATGGCGTGCAACTGAAATACGTGGATGCGTAATAGAAGTGAAGAGTCGAATTTCAGGAAGTAGTCGTGAAGTTGGAGACACTATAATTGGAACAAAAGCTTCATTTTTCTGACTCTCACCTGAATCCATCATCGGAGACAAAGTCAGATAGGAATATTTGATCCTTGATGATGGATTCGAGTGAGAATCCGAAACGTCAGCCTTATAAAGCTCTTGTTCCAGTGGTCATGTCTCCTTCTTCACGACTATTTCCTGGAACTCGCCTCTTCGCTTATATTAGCAAATTATGTGTTTCATACAAGCCCCGGTAAAGATGGCGTTGGCGAGACCAGCAATATTTCAAAATAGCAGAAGAATGATCCGAGTGCTCCTTCAAGATTGCCACGCCAGGCTTCGCAAGTACCGTCTAATGGTTGATCAAGATAAGACCAAATGCTATGAGTTCATGGGCGAGAATGGTCCAAATCTGCTCCTGCAGAGGGTGACTGAACGAGTCCGCGAACGGAGAGCGATAGGCGACAGCACTGGAGAACAAATTCAGAATCCAACGTCACCCAACAACGACAAACTGGTGCACAAGCTGTCGTCAAATGCAGGTGTTGCGGCATGAAGCCTCATTCAATACAGCTGATGCCGAAACTGTCAACATGATTGTAGCGCTCGACGGATTGTTATGGACCACAGTTCCAACAGAATTGTTTGAATGGACCGGGAACAATTTTCGCGCGGATCCCGGATGGGAATTGTGTGATCGATGGTGATCCTTCTCTCACTACCGCTGACATCTCCCCTCGTTACCGCCATCGTACCGTTTCGCAAGTCCCTGACCGTCAGCATCTCCACGACCCGCACCCGCATTTGCCAACAGTGCTGCACTCCCCACCGGTATCTAACTGTTCATTTGTGACTACCTCTCACTCCAAACGGATCGATTGTACAGATCCCCAGTATTCGCTTGTATCTTTATACCCCTCTTTTATTGTCTACAATTTGTTACTATTATCATAGATCCCTTACGTTATAAACTTATTCTCTCCTGCTATCTATACACGTGTGCCTCATGAAGTGCTTAACGATTCTGCCGACGTTGTATGGCCAAAACTGGTCCTACTGATATACTCCACAGTGTGTGCTATCCTCGACATCCTCGGACGCTACAGGATGACACAAAGGGCCATATCTGCCACCAAGTGTCGTCACTTCTCATGGCTCACAGACCGAACGTGCTGCACTAAAGGAACTCAAGGTCGACAAAGACCTCATTATCGTGCCGGCGGACAATGGGCATTCCAAAGTCCTTTTGGACGGACAGATGACCTTCGAAAAGCCGAAGGTTTATTAGAGGACCGCCAGGCTTCTGTTTCTTGTGCAACCAACCACGTAAAAACTCTGGTAGGTAAAATCAGTGCGACGTTGTTTGTATCGGAAAACTCGGGGGCAATATCGCCGGTTGACCGTCGCATGGCGAGAGCCCAGGAAACGACCTTGGCCCGATTCTATGGCCTTCCCAAAATGGACAAAGAGGGCATTCCCCTCTGGCCCATCGTATCACTCAAAGATACTCAGACTTGCGGAGTGGCAAAGTGGCTGTTTCGGTGTCTCAAATTCCTGACCGCTAATTCAGATACCACCGTCAGTTCGTCAGCACAACTCTTGGAGAAACTTCAAGGGGTAGGCTTCCTACCAAGTCACGTTATGGTATCCTTTGATGTCACGTACCTTTTTACTTCTATTCCGCAGGACCTGGAAGTCAAGACCATCGAATTACTCCTACGAGACAAATACGATGAAATGCAAATATCTGTGATGCACTTGGGAACTGCCGTTGGTGATAGGCATGTAGTGGCCTAGCAACTACATCCTATAAATGCTGCAAAGCCTAGGCGATCCAATACCCTTATCTGACTCTGTCTCTGTCAATAGATTCGAGTGGTAATCAGAAACACCAGACTAATAAAGCTCTTGATCCAGTGATCGTGTCTCTTTCTTCACATCTGTCGATTCCTTCACCTACCTGAGCGGCAACCTCTCCCACAGCATCAAGCTCTACGATTATGTTGCTCACCGGATCACCAAAGCCAGCCAAGTCTTGGGACGCATGCAGAACGTCGTCTAGAATCGACACGGTCTCCAACTCAGCACCAAACTCACGATTTAAAAAGCTGCCATCTTTCTGACTTGGACGATTTGCCAAAAGCAGGTGCGGAAGCTCAACCGCTTCCAGCTCAACTGCTTCCGCCTAATACTAAAGCTGAGATGGTAAGACAGGATCCCGGACACAGAAGCGCTGGAACGAACAGACCTCCTCAGCATCTACGCCCAGCTGAAACAACTGCAGTTGCGCTGGAGCCTCCACCTTGTGAGGATGTATGACGAACGACTATCCAACCGAATCATCTAAAAAGAAGTCACCACGGGTTCTCGTCGACAAAGGGGTCAAGTACGACGCTAAAAGGACACTCTAAAGACTTTCCTGTAGCAACTGCAGAGGAACCCGGCAAATTTGGAAGATGACGCCCGGAACCGACCGGCCTGGAGGAGGACAGTAAAGATAGGGGCAGCAATCTACTTAGCCAACCGGATCGCCACTACCAAGGCCAAAATGGCTGCACGAAAGTCACCAGCGCCCCAGACCAACACCGTCAATGCCCAAGCCTTCCCAACCTGCCCACACGCGCAAATCGGCCTGGTTGGACACATTCAGACACAATGGAATAACAATCCGACAATCCCACCTTTTACGTCAACTTATTTCAACCCTCCTTTGGACACCCCACGACCAATCCTGGCACCGATGCCCCCACTCCCATCATCGTAGTGACCACATCCCAATACTCCTCACCTATTACCTCCACCACAACCACCACCCCACCCTTATCATCATCACCATCGTCATCATCCTCTTCCTCATCATCATCATCATCACCACCACAAACAGCGATGCGGACTCGGTTCTAAACGGTCCCCATTGTGACCGCACACCCACCTCACACATCAGCCTGGTCGGTCACATGCGAATCCATCGCACAGAGACTGGTGAACAAGTGCCGCATCCACTGGCCTCGCGCATTCACTTACTGCATGGACCTATTCGGTCACATGCGCATCCATGACAGCGGAATTCACCGCAATGTTGCCAACATCGATGCCCCATGCCCACCCTCCGCTCCTGCCATTCTTACCGCCACTACCATGAATGAAATCCCCAGCCTCTACCGATTTATCCTGCCCACACTGCGCCCGCAACTTCAACTCACGCATCGGCCTGGTCGGTCACCTGCGAATCCATCGCACGGAGGCTGGTGAACCAGTGCATGGGGCTCCGACGTACAGTTAACGCGCCCGCCTCCACTGCCCTCACTGCTCACGCACCTTTACACACCGCATGGGCCTATTCGGACACATGCACCTCCAGGACAACCTGCGGTAAACCACCGGAGGCTAAGCCCCATCAGCGCACACCATCTACAGCAATACATAGACAAAACCCTCAAAATCATCATAAGGTAACTGATACAATCACGGTCTCCTAGAAACCGTGGCTTGGAAGGCTACCAATCTGACGCTTACACCCGACCACGCCGTCGGCCCAGTGTGTAGTGTGCGTTGAGCGGCTGACCAGTGGACATGGAGCCAGACAGCGATGGCTCCTACATATACCTAGTTTAATGAATCCTGGGGTGGCCAGGTCATGCTGTAGCGCTCGAAGATGGGAACGCTGTCCCGTCAGCCAATGCGTCCACTCCCAACTCAGACAACTGACCGGCTCGGATGGTGGTCTTATTTGTGGGGGTGAGGTCGATGGCTGAACGCATTTTTCCTCACTATAAACAATCTGACGCGCTTGAAACTATCGCCGTGCGCTAAAAGCCGTGGCTTGGAAGGTTGCCAACTGACGGGATAACTCGGACTGTGTGGTCAGCTCAGTGTGTGTTTTGTGTGGAGTGGCTGACTGGCGGACAGAGTCAGGCTGTAATGGCTCCTTCTTAATGTGGTCTTTATAGCACTCTCCCTCAGTTGGAATTCAAGTCACCCTCTCTTATGCTGTTGCGTTCTTGTTTCGTATTGGAACACAGTGCGTGGGCCTGCACCCTCTCCCATCTCCGGACTTCTCGACTCTATCTTGACGTCTGGTCCAGTTGGGGAGTAGAACGTAGAGTGAAGTAGATGCATCGCAAGTCTATTCTGACTATAATCTAATGTGAGTCACCATCCCTGCACCACGCTGTTGTGGAGCATACGATGGACATCGTCAAACACGACGGTCGAACTAGCGTATGTACACGGGCTGGCCCACTTTGCTCAATAGACACTGCACGTTACCACTCTTTGTTTATTCTAACTACAAAATGAGGTCATTTGTACACGACGCCAGCACGGTTTTGAAGGAACTACTCTGGTGCAAATTTTCGCACCTCATTTACGGACGAGCGTTCTTTACGTTAACAGTTGCAGCTTTCAGTCACTATGTAGCATTCGTATTCTTCCAATGTTATCTCTTTGGCGTACCCACTTTTATCCACCGTAAATGGAGGTTTATTTACTGAAAATATTGCTTTCAAAATAAAGCCTATCGCTCTCCCTTTCAAAAGCTTTAGCGTAGGTTCTAATCTTAATCGATTTCTCCTGCAATTCCAGGCGACACCCTACTCAGAATAGAATGATTTCGACGTGTACGTTCTGAGGAAGAGATCAATTGCTTCACAGAAATAGCATATGATATTGCAGTATCTCGGGGGGGTTGTCGTTGTTTCTATCACGTTTTCAAACATGCATTTTACGGGTTACCAAGCCCCATATTGCCACAATTTGACTTGCCATAGTTTCCGATTAGTTGACGCATTTTTCCTCAGTGTGAATTCAACAGAATTACACGCAGTGGGACTTCCCGGTGGCAATAAATCCTGCTGCTTATGTTTTTTAAGTGCTACCTGCGTAAATAACAAATAAGGCAATTGCAACCAGAGAAAAGGACTTTTCCGAAAATATTCTTAAAAAATCAAGTTATGGAATTTAGAACCACAGCACAAATCTATACTTTGATTTCTTTTAAAAAATAAGAAGCAGCAAAGTCAGGTTCAGTATCAGTATATTTGAAGGAGATATAGGTGAGTTACCTTTTAATTCCCTATTTGTACATGCGAGTTGTGGTGTAAAATAAATAGGATCTCGGGATGTTGATGAGGCCAGTTGATATAAGCCAACTGTGTGGAACATGGTTAAAAAAGAGCAGACAGTGAAAAAACTCCCAGTGATATTTAGGAGAAAAAAACTATCACCCTTGTTGGGGGGGGGATGTCAAACGAGGGGCATAGCCGAGGTCACCTGGATCATCACCGAACTGCGGAAGATGCAGCCAGACAATCCCTTGCTTATTACAGAATCCGCCGAGTTGTTTCAACGGCAGAAATATCCGCCCAGATCATTCTCGGTCCGTTGCGGTTCAAACCAAGGGAAAACGTTCTTAGACCGCATGGACTATGGCCGCCAGGTTCGGCTGATGCGAACCCGATACAGCATATTGACAGCAAAATTACTAGCTGAAGGTTCAGACCCTTATTTTATCGATATTCGTCCGCTGTATGACACTGCTACGAGGGATTCGATTCATCAGTGTATCCTCCAGCGCTCCACGTGTGCTTTCTGGTAGATACTCCAATTTTGAAATTGCCAAATTTTAACTTCCTCAGAAAAATGTCGCTAAGATTGAGTAAATCAGGCCGAAATAAGCTTTAAAGCCGCAGATCAGAAGTTTATCTGAATATTTGGGCCAAAGTCAACCAGCCTCAACGGGATAACCGTGTAATAGTGATTAAACTACCAACAGGCAGCCAGTAGTGTATCCTGAGGTAATACGAAACATCATATTTTATTTTTTTTACATGCAATAATTTAGTTAGAAAATATTGACCCCTTCGTTGTACAATGCATTTTTTGTCTTTTGTCGAAGGCTTGCCTTAAAACAGAATATTCGTCAGCATTCGTCATGACTGAGCTCATCATCTGCATGTCGCAGACCAACCACATCACGGACAAACGCATAGTCCTCCTTAAACTCATTCAACAGTGGATTACAGAGCAAATATTACGTAGTTATGGCACGCAATCGCTAAGCCACAAGCTCAGAGATGCGCGCCAGAGGTCAGTCATACTCTCAGGCCCACAACCAGTCTTGCTCACCCCAGCACGGTGGCTACAGCCGAGGTCATTTTTTGGGGAAGGAGGGGGGGGGGGGGGGGGGTGAATCGCCTTTGAAGAATTTCGTTTTTAGGTCTGCTAAGAAATCTGAGTCGGAGCGTGGGCAGGAGGAGAGGGAGGGAATGAATTTTACCCTTTTTTAGTCTGACCGTTATTTGGAGAGGCTTTCAGAGAAGGAAACTTAGAGGACATAGCGCAGGCAAGTTACATTAAATGTCTGTTGATGAAGAAGATCGCCTGTGCCCAAGGATCGCGATTAATGACCGCATAGAAAGATTGCCTGGACGGAAGTCCAATATACACACAGAGGCCTTGAGGCAGGCAATGACGGCTGCATGAGTCTGGGCACGGATTCAAGTTCATCTCGCCCGGTTGGCAGACCACTAAACTCAGAAAATTGTAATCGTCCTATAAATTGCCACTGTGTCTGTATGAGTTATGTTAGTAATGAGAGAGAGAGAGAGAGAGCTCGAATAACTTGTATGGTTTCACGTGGATGAGAGGTGGTAGGACGCTTGGGCAGATTCAGAAATTTCTACCCGACAACAAGTTTCTCGTATGATTTACTGCAAGGAATTTCTTCGAGCGACTATTTTAAGGACATGTTTCGGTGACCAAGCTGTTTCTCTCCCGCTTGCTAAATCATGATTTTTATACTTGCACGCATCTTTTACTTACTTTAATAGCATTCACCAAATTGTAAAAAGAGCATTTACAAATAAATTTTCAGGTTAGTGCACAACTGTACACATTTACTTGCTTCTCTGAAGCAGGTTGCATAAGTCGCCACATACTCAAAAAGATACAGGAACACCTAACAGTACGGCTGAGGAATTGGGAAATTAGGAATGTAAGTAGCACCATACTCCCGTATACAGTTGGCTAAGATCCTCGCATGGAGCCTAAAGTATCCTTCCGAGTGAGTTTACCGAACTCCTAGCATCCGCAGAGATGGTGGCAATCGGTTAGGTAAACCGATCTGGTGCACGAAGTAGGACCTTGTGCAGACTCCCCATTTACCATGGCAAAAAGCCAGTAAATCGAAAAACTGCATACAGTTTTTCGCACCTTTCTCTTGACGGTGCCCTCATCAACGAAGAAAACTATCCTTACGCTTACAAATGATACTGACTTTCTCTAACTGTTCTTCTATAGTCCCCACTTCTAACTTGCGTGAGATGATGAAGTCAACTCAATTTCCCTAATACGTTATATGCGTTAATCGACCTATCTACCATATAACTGCGTAGACCAGATGAGGCTCTATCAAAAGTAGACACAAAATTGCCATATAATCCCCTGGGTTCTTCAGTACTATGTGTCAGTCTGGAGGGCCTTTATGATTGTGAAACTGGAGCCAATTATCTCAGTTTTGGAGAAGTTCGTTCTCAGATCAACTGCGTTTTCTTAACCAGTCGTTAAACAGGTTGCCTACTTTTCAGAAACGCAGCCGTGGTCCCTCAAGGTCGAACCATGCTCGATTGCAATACTTTGATTGTCCACCAACGCGGGTTGTGCACCTCAATCTATGAGTGGAGGAGACTGTTCGAGATCCACGTGTTTGCATGAGTGAAGACTGGTCGAGCACCGGAATAATTTGTCTATTATTCGAACTCGTACCGGAGTCCATCGCCTAAGATAGTAGCAACAGTATAAAAAACAAAACTTATAAGGGATTCAAGCCAATCAACGATCAATAATGTAAGTCTGCAGGTGACTACGCAGGGCTCTGTAGGCCGGCGCCAGATCTATTTAATATATCCTGTGGTTGACGAAGGTTCTGGAAAGGTCACAACCCTGAGGTAGGTTGGAATGCGGTCATCATTCGCACTCTGGCTTTTCAGCTGGCTGAGTGGCTGCTCAGCATTAATCAGGAGGGCTCAGGGAACACCTTTTGTTAGCCAAACGAACGCCAGTGAACTGGTGATAACAGTGGTGGAATTCGGATGGTCAGCGAGGCGGAAAGTACTGCTACACAAAGATCCCACTTCCCTGCGACGGGTTCGCTGGTTATGTCCCGCCAGAGTGTCCTGGTGCCTAAGCAGATCGTATTTGGCAAGCGCACACGAATACCGTAGCCCTGTCATCCACTGCACCCAGCTGATTAAGCTGATCGGACAGGAGACTGGTGCACGTGAAAGTAAGGATAAATTTAGGGCGAATCTGAGGATACCCAACCCGTGACACTTCAGCACCTTCCTCAGTACAATAAATCTGATGCACTTGAATCTACCTTGGCACACTAACAGCTGTGTTATGGAACGTTGCCATCTGACAGTATCACTCAGACAGACGCCAACCCTGAGTTGTTGGCTTGGCTAACGGGTAGACTGAGAGTCAGGCTACAATAAATCCTTCTTAATGCTGCCTCTATGGCACTGCAATCGAGCTTGAATCCGGACTGCTACTTTTTACCGTAAAAATCTAACCCATAATGCCTGGACCAGGTTGTGCATGGCACGCGTAGACGGGTTGTTAAGCTTTGTCAACCACTGCGCCCGATCCAACCTCCAGTCATCCTAACCCTCTCTTTCTACCCAGCCCAGGAGGGTGAATAAAGGAGGAGGAGGAGGAGGAAGAATTGCGGTAGATTCTGCGCATGTTTACCATCCTGATAAATTATCTCTCGCGCAACTGGTTGATGCGCCCACTACCTGGGGCACACTGGATGGCATCATTGCGAATTATCGTGCTGTGTCCGAGACAGTGTAGCGGCCAGTCGAGTGGAGG
Source organism: Schistocephalus solidus (assembly GCA_017591395.1). Classification (NCBI taxonomy): domain Eukaryota; kingdom Metazoa; phylum Platyhelminthes; class Cestoda; order Diphyllobothriidea; family Diphyllobothriidae; genus Schistocephalus; species Schistocephalus solidus. Next base: position 35,103 of record WEDG01010393.1, on the reverse strand, counting down.
ACCTAGGGGACTGCTTGTCAGTAGTTCTGGTAGGTTCTGTCTGTTACAACAGCGCATGTCGGCGTTGCAGCCTTATTGACCGATATGGCATGCTGCTGCCTTGCCGTCTGTGGGCCATTGGCCGGGCTAATCTGTCCTTTCCAGATTCACCCAAGTCCTCGGCTTTTTGGTTTACCCTGTATGTGTAACGTAACTGCCAGTCAATGGTGAAAGGCTGAGGTCAGAGTGGCATCATCCTGACCGAATTCTGCCTTACGGTACTGAAACAGGCGCCTGGTTTTACAGTAAAGATAACTTTCTTCAGGATTTTATCCACCAGAAAATGATAAAAAGAAAGAAAGAAACGCTCAGATAACATTCAGGCACGGTAGATAAGGCTCTCATATCCATACTTCGGACAGGTAGTCTCATCGCGCTAATGCACACCATAAACTTTTGACTGCACTCACTATAAGCCAAAGTTGCGTATGCTGTGAGAATCATCTACTTGTTATTCGAAAAAATCCGTGTTTATGTGATCCTGTGCGCAATTCCTTTGTGAATATCATGGAAGAGTTGATGCCCTATCGCTACGCTTACCCTTATCAGTGCACATCCGTAAACTACTTGAGAAGACCTACTTTCTACAGTAACACCGCTTTCAATGTTCCTGATCTCGTCGACGCTTTCCACCAAGAGCACATACTTCTAGGTATCTATGAGGTGATCTTACGGGCAGTTTGATGAGATCGCTGATCCCTAGACCTCGACACTCTGTAGCACACCGTCATCATGTTGCCCTTCCCAAATTTTGGACACTGTGCGAAAACCAGCAACTGTCAGCTCTGTGCAAAACAGCCGCGCTGTGCGCACCCCAAGCAGCAGTGATGACTCATCCCGCCTTTGACCCCTGATTTGTTTGTGTACACCCCCGCCCCCTGGGACGAGCAGCATGACTCATAGGACGAAAGCAGAGTGTTGTTGCCTCCGTTTTAGGTCTCATCACTACAGTGGCAGTTACCGCGATATTCCTCCCGCGACAATAACTGGTCCTCGGCCCAGCCAATGCTATCGTCAGGAGAGGCACGACTTCTGCAGAACGAAGTCTGGCTTCGAAAAAAGGTGCCGAAGTTGAAACTCAGGGCTGTCACACCTAGAACACTGGTTTGGCATACTGTCCTGCTCAACCAGTAAGTTATCCCATAGATTCTTCCGCCTTCGACCCCCTACCCCTCCCCACCCACTTATGCATCCTTTCCCTCAAAATTGTACGTTAGTCAACAGGGGATCTTTCAAGGCTTTTACTGATACTTAAAATCTACGCTACGCTTGCCAGGACTATTTTTTACGATTTTCCTAAACCTTGCGTGTTTGGCACCCTGCCACTCAAGTACATATACCACACTTCGAGTGTCGCAAGCGACCACGACCATTGCTACCCTCATAAGGCGGACAGAGCGGCCATTAAGCGTGAACTAGTTAACTGTGAGGTAGACTGGCGCAGTATCTACCTCACTCACACGTCCCCTCATTTACCATGTCCCGATGTTGATGCAAGGCCAGGACAAACTAAGGGAGGCTCTGATGTGGGTTCGTATTCTCAGTCCAGTTGACGGCATTAGCCTATACAAAATGGTCGTAAACTATGGCACAAGGCCAACTCTAATACGGGACTGGTGATAAGAGGAACCTTTTAGGAGAGGAAACATGGCATTCTTGAGTATAGAAATTATAACAAATCATATTTGTGTTTCAAGCATGTTTTAATGCATTAAAAATTCCGTTAGTACGATATTGGTTAGCAGAGGAAAAATGCACGCACTTTCAATGAGAGACCGGAGCAACCAATCTGGTAGTGCATAGTCATGTCGGTAACGGCGACAAAATTGATGTGCAGAGTGCGACTTTCGATGCACTTCTTAATGCAAAAAAGCATGCATGGCGTGTAAATGTCAAATGGCAGTTCGACCGTCGATTTCGACGAGGTCCACCGTATGCTCCACGTAAGGGTGGTGCAGGGATGGTGAATTGCGCGTGAATTAGTTTTAAGTGATAGTAGCCTTGCGCTGCAGCTACCGCACTCTCTCCTCCTCCCCCACCTGAGTCCGGTGTCAAGACAGTGTCAAGAAGACCGGAGATGGGAGAGGGCGCAGGTGGCTGGCGCGGCCGGAAGCGGAGCCGTTAAATAGTATAGACAGAAATATATTACTAACAGAGACAAAGGAGACTGGAACGGCAATTTCTGGCTTATTAGTTGTCATTAGTCAGCCATACCCAACCCCAGGTGTTGCGGCACAGAAGCCCGAATGCGCTAACTGTTAATTAGAAGTCCAACATTCTAATCACTGCACTACGGGCTCATTGTCCTGTCTCTGCTATTAATATCCTTCCGTTTATAATATACTAGCAGCTGAGCGGCTGTTGGCGAGGGTCCAGAGTGAGCTTAAGATACATTTGGACGCGTGAGCCTCGTAACCGATTGATTAGTGCCCATCCACAATTGTTAAATATTCAACTACCGAGGCAATAGACTCTGGTTTGGTCGCCATTTCTCCTTAAATTACGCCTAGAAAATTTCCACCTGCCTAGAATAATTCCTCACTTGTGTTGAGCGATTTTCGGGAATTTCGTTTAGCCTTATGATTGAGGATGCAAGAGTTCCTGTCAATACTTTTAAGGTCAATCTCACTAGACATGGAAACGAACGGTTCTGTTTGATGATAGTCGGCAGGATTCTACCGACAGCAACATTTATCCGACCAGACCGACATCCTGGGAAATAGGACGCTTGCACACCCAGAGTCCCTTGAGCCAAAAGTATAGTCTCAGGCATAGTAGCGCAGCTCATTACAGCTGGCCGCCTAACAGAAGCGAGCAGTGGGGGTTCTGTCGCTCCTCTCGAGTATCGCGGCTATCTCTGTTCCTTTTATTTATATCCGGTGGCGGTATGGCTGGATGAGGAGAGTACGAGGAGGCCTAAAAGAGCTGCCATCTCAGTCTCCCCTGTTTTGCTCGGTCATTGTAAAGCTGACAGCCGAGGATAATTATTAAGCAAAGTCAGTGATTAACCAGAGCCACTAAAAGGTCACGTTATAAAATCGTAAGTCATGAGAGAATATCTTTAACAGTAGACGACACACCAGCAGTTAACTGTGTAACCTCAGCAAAGACCGTGCCTACGTCAGTGCCAGTCAAATCGAGTGAACCATGAACGGCGCAAAAACACCCACTGAGGTGAATGACTGACGAAATAAACGACCCCAGACAAAATTGGTCCTCAGCTGGGCTGAAAAGCGAGCACGGAAACGACCACGAACGTGCATTTCTATAGCTTATTAATATTTTTTTGGCAGATGCCGGGAACACGCAAAAAAACTTGCTAGAGCATCGCTAGTTTCACGTCTCATGTGCAGCCGATAGAGTAAAACGTTGACACATGAAAGCAGCGCGACGTGGCCGGCGCTGGAGAAAACGGGGTCAATAACGATGCTCAATCGAATCGTGAAAGGATCTCAGAAAACGGTTTTGGTCCGATTATATGGCCTTCCCAAGGCGCTTAAAGAGGGTGCTTCTCGCCTTTCCCTCGTGTCGATCAGAGGTACTCTAGCATACGGACTGACAAAGTGAGTCTATCGGCATCTTAAATTGCTGACCGCTAATTCAGATATTCCTGTCGGTTTGTCAGCATATTTTAGGATATAATTAAAAGAATAAGTCTCCTGCTAAATGGGGTCATGGTATCTTTCAATTCATCGTGCCTTCTTCCTTCTAATTCCCAGGATCTGGAGGTCAAGAAGATCGGCCTCTCTAGTAAAGCAAGTGCGATTAAATGCAGAATCACCATGGAAAGGCCCAAGTTCACACCAAAAAGGAGACTTTACTTGTAATAGGTATACAGTAGCATAGTGATGCCTTGTGCACGAATTACCCGTACCCGATGCTCTCTGATAATGGATTCAATCATGTATCCGGAGCGAAAGAGGAATAAAGTTCTTAGCCTAGCGACTGAATCTTCTTCTTCTAAACTGCTTCATAGGACTCGCATTTTCACTTGGACAGGTCCAAGTTCTTCAGCTCCTAAAGTGCTGTCTCGGGACGGACTTCAGATTTGACGGATCAATCTACGGGCATGAAAAAGGCACATTAACGGTTTCGCTGATTTCCGGTTTCATAGATGAGGTAGTCCTGCAACCGTTAGACTACAGATCGAACTCATAGGCTCGGTTAGTGAATCATACCTTCGTCGTCTTTGAACAGGATCCGGGGCTGAAATTCAAGAAACTTCTCAATGTAATCGTTCCAGACAGTGACTTTACGAAAAAAAAGAAACCAACCAGTTGGCCTTTCCTGACGTCATCATCTGCCACTAAGACTGTGGTGGTTCAAAAACCAACTTGGTCAAGAAAGCGACGAATATGACGCACGATCTGGGCTCTAACAGGCACCACGCAACCAGCTCCAAAATCAGTTGCGTAATGACGCTACATTGGCATGTTAAGACACTGAATTGAACCGGAAGGCAAGGTTTCCGAAGAACAATACCCTTGATGGGTTCCTAGAGCCAATGACTAGCCGTGCAACTTCGTCAAACGATACAAGAGGCCCAATCGCACCGATCCAAAATTTCATCGAGCGATTTTGTACGTTGAGAAGACCTCGGAGGCCGCCAGCTACCTCACATTACATGGATTTGGGGTTACACACAAACCGGAGGCAACCATAAGGTGCCAGGTAAGGAGACCAAAAGAGCCACCGCCACGGCGACAAACATCTGCATTCGTTTATTGGATTTCATGCAGTTGGTGGTAAAGCAGCTACGCCGGAAAAACTGGAAGACTGCTCTGAACGAGAATGGTTGAATGCGCAGCAGCAGTGCGGACAAATGAAGCCAGCACACAATTCGCAGCTAATTTGGCGGAACCAACCTCACATGCAAGCGGTGACAACCACATGAGCTGTTCGAGTCATTGTTCCCTGGCCTCCAGTATGGCACTGAGTGCAATGACCTGCTCTGGCCATATTCACTGCTGGGGCAGTGAGAAGATTATCCGAGTTATTATCAGGGTCACGTCCATCAGAAGTGATGAAATCGCGGCGATTAACGACTCGAATGCCGCTCAACAAGAAAATATCACATCATGGGCAGAAATCTGCGATTAAAACGAGAGCAGTTAATTCGGTTAGATAAATGGATGCATATCGACTGCAACCTGTGAATACAACGGCCTTTGTGCATTAACTATCCTTGTCAGATGCTGTTTCTGATAGTGGACTCGGGCATCAAACTTAAACGTCAGACGAATATAAGGCCTGTTCCAACAATCGCGTTCAATTATCCTCAACTGCTTCCTGAAACTCTAAATCCCACTGGCATCACGCTATTATGTTGGCTGAAAGTGCGGGACTGCCTGTGATGAGTGCTTACTGCCCCAAATCCTTGCTGATCTGCATTCTTCTCCAGTCTTTGTACTAGTCTACTAGTTCGCAACGCTACAAGATCTTGTGCTGTTTTCTGTTTCGATACAAAACGTCTGCTTCTCTACGTCGAGGCCAAAACCAGTTGGCTGATCTTATTCTCATGACTCACCTAAACAGCGTTTAATTCCAGACCAAAAAACGCACTTGTGTACTTGACACTGTTAAACTAGTGTTAGTCGGCAGGTGAGGCCACACATGATCATGCGCGGCAAAGCTCGACTATCTCGCCATGATATACGCACATTTTGTTAGCTGGTGATCTATTAGAAAACAAATTTTTGCGCATGCATGCCACGACGTGGACGCTAAATGACAGCTAGTTGTGAGTGCCATCGAACACATGCGGCGATTGGGGAGACAGTAAAACCATTCTACTATAGTAATCTCTTGAAGGTCGCGGGATTACGTTGCGAGACCACCAGCGAAATTAGAATTTTCGCGAAGAAGTATATATATATATATATATATATATTCTATGGGAAATGGAGCTTTATTGTGTAAATTTTCAACACCGGTTCTCCGGGTCGTCGTCAGACGCAGGCGGGTAGCAAATGTGGCAAAAACAGTTGACATCGTAATCACGCGAAAAAATCGATACTGGCGTGAACATTGGCACCAGTGAGCGGCCGCTGTGTGTATCAGCCTGTCCTGATTGGTTCTCGTTTCTTCCATTTCTCTTTGAGATGTCTGTACGTCGCATCCAACTCGATATGTCTGTTGATGCATGACTCATCTGAATGCATCGCCTCGAGGAACTCTCGACCTTTCTTGGAGGAACAGGTAGCGACAATCCGAGTTTTATCCCAAGCGAAGGTGTGCCCGGTGTCTAGAGTATGCATAGCCGTTTGGGACAGATGGTCTCGCCTCTTTACTGCCAACTGATGTTCATAGATGCGTGTAGAGGCGGATTTGCCTGTCTGACCACAATACACGGCATCACATGCTTCACACGGGATCTTGTAGATGACTTCTTTCTTATCCAAATAGTTGACCCTATCCTTAGGGTGGACAAGCTGGGTACGCAAAGTAGTTGTCGGTTTGTGCGCCACATGAATTTGGTGCTTTCTTAGGTGTCTTTCGACGAGTTCAGACACATTCTTGATGTAAGGAAGGGTTCGCCATGTATTTATTTTTTTGGCGCCTCGTTAGAACTACTTGGTTCCTTTTCTTTCGATTTCTGTCCTTTCAAGTATCGGCGTACAAAAATCCTTAGGGTACCCGTTCTGCGAAAATAATTCACACAAGTAATTCAGTTCGATTCGATAGCCTTCTTCATCGGAGCAATGTGTTTTTGCTCGACTGAGTAGACTGTTGACAGCACTCCGTTTGTGAGCGATAGGCTGATTGCTCTCATAAGGCAGAATAACTTCGGCATAAGTTTCCTTGCGATAAACCGATGTGCGTAGTGTTCCGTCGGTCTTTCGTTGTACGAGAACATCCAGGAATGGGAGTTTATTGTCAACTTCCTTTTCGAGTGTGAATTGGAGGTGTGAATGGAAGAAACGAGAACCAATCAGGACAGGCTGATACACACAGCGGCCGCTCACTGGTGCCAATGTTCACGCCAGTATCGATTTTTTCGCGTGATTACGATGTCAACTGTTTTTGCCACATTTGCTACCCGCCTGCGTCTGACGACGACCCGGAGAACCGGTGTTGAAAATTTACACAATAAAGCTCCATTTCCCATAGAACGTATTCAACTTCAACTTTATTTCTTGGGATGCCCTCTTTTCACATATATATATATATATATATATATATATATATATATATATATACTAGTTACTCGTCGCCCACCTCCCCCTCCCAAACAAGCCTATGTAATTGTTCTCTCCTCACCTCCCCCGTCTTAAAACATGCCCCGATTATTGGTCCACCCACCACCCACTCACACCAGCTGTTTGTTTGTCACCACTTGTCCTGTCGCGCCACTTCACTTTCTCCTCTGTTCATTTCGTCTGACGACGGGTTGGTGTCACCAACTTGAAAATTTACGAGTAAAACTCCATTTCCCGAAGAGCATTTTTCTTTTCATTATACTATCTCGGGATGCAAACAACCTCTGTTATTCAATATATATATATATATATATATATATATATATGTGTGTGTGTATATGCATATTATGATGATGAGGGGTTCACCAATCTGGCAAAGGAACATGCATGCATGCATAAATGTATGTATGCACCATGTGTGAGCTTGGCCGGCTCTCCATTTTCAAAGCGTCTACTGCTAATATCGATCAGTGCTTTGAATGACAGGCTGCAATTTTCAGCCTTGAACTGATCGATTTTTCTCTCGTTCGCTGACCCGGTCTCGGCGTGGATATTTGTACAGCTTGACGGCCGCTGGTGTTGGGCAACTGCCCATCGGTCGAGGGTGCTTGTAAGCCTGTCTCCTCTTCCAGTGGGTTCGTCGCGGGGCCGTCTTCGCTTATATGCCCTAGTTCCCGTGTAATAAATTTGTCCTGGTCTTTATGCATATAATGAGGCAGGACTTTATAGGCCGGTAGAAGATCTAGATGCTTGTTGATAGAATTGACATCTGAATGCCATGCCTCAAGCCTAAGTCGTTCGGCTTTTCAGGATCCTCGGACTATGATGGTCGCTCCTTGAATGTGAAAAGTGTAGCCGGTCTCTTTAATATGAGCTGCAAGCTGTGAGTTTGGGTCTAGCCTCCGAGCCACCATTTTGTTCGCATGTAGGCATGTCTGCGACTTTCGTCCAGTTTTCCCGACGTAGTTGAAGTCCACATCATTACAGCATATTTTTTAGACAACTGCGGATGATTCAGTAGAGGGAGCAATGGATGTATGGCCACCTTAAGTTCCTGGCAGTAGGCTCATCAACAACCTTAGCTTCCGATAATCAGTTCCTTAAACGGAAAAAGCATGTGATAGTACGAGCCAGACGAATCCATGGTATCCTTTGATGTCATTTCACTCTTTATCCCATTCTACAGCAACTATGATGTTGAGACAACTTCTAACAGAACGCTACGAGAAGAAAAAGCCCCTGAAGTACGAAAAATTACTCTAACTTCCACGCTATTGCCTTTAAATCTACTTCATCTTTGGTGGACAAATGCATCAACAAATTACAGGCACTCCCATGGATTCCAACCTACAAGGCCTGGTTGCTGAAGTAGTCCTCCAACGGATAGAAAACTTGGTCTTCACCAAATCAACCAACGTTTTGGGCTCGTTATGTCGATGCAGTTTTTGTCATTATCAAAACATCTGACATCGAGCACGTCAAAGAATCACTTAACTCGATTGACCCAAATATCTAATTCACGATGTGAGCTGAAACAAACAACCAAGTTCCATTCCTCGATGTGCTTGTGCTCCGGTGCGCAAATGGACAATTGCAAACTACAGTATTCAGAAAAGCCACCAGCACAAAGGAAATATTACACTTCAGCAACAATCATTCTGTTTCACAAACGCAACTGCGTCCGAACTCTATTCCAAAGAGTTGAGGCACATTGCAGCACGCCAGCTGACAAAACTGTTGAACGACGGTACCGTCATAACCTCTTTCGAGCTAATGGATACCCAAGTTCTTTTGTCGACCAAAGCAAGCGCCGAGTTAACAGACGACGGCCAAAAGAACAACAGCCCGAAGTCTGGAGGGCTATTTCCTACACAAGTATCCGAGAAAGGCTCTAGACTGCTACATCGATCAGTCCAAGGCCGGAAATTTCAGCCTGTCATTCAAAACACTGAGCGATATTAGCAGTAGCTGCTTTGAAAATGGAAAGCCGGCCAAGCTCTCCAAAACGTCAGTGACAAAGCAAACCAGTTGCGGTGAGCACTTTGCATTTATCTGAATTTCATCCCGGAATTGTCACCTTTGCGAATCTGAAGTGGAGTATTTTTGACAGAAATTGGATAAACATTTCAAAACAAACCGATACAAACTAAAATTGTTCAAAGAAGGAAGTAAATTTGTCATCAAGAATCCTCATGAAAACGGAAGAGAGCGTACTTTCCAAAGGTCTGAAATAAATGTTTCTGACTTAAACTATTTGGGGTTTCGTGCAAGCTTGTAATCCATCATATCAACTGCGAACCTCACGGAAAGCGAAGGGTTTACAAATCCAAAATAGTACTATACAAGGCTTAAAATACCGGGACCATTTTTCAGTACTTTCACATGAAAAGAGGAAAGCGTTTAAGGGTTTAAAAATGACAAGGGGATTATCCTTCTCGTCGGGGACAATGGATGCGCGATTGCAGCTTTGAACAAAACAGACTACAATGTGAAAATGCTGTCATTGTTAGAAGATGGACCCACCTACAAAACCACTCTCTGCGGATCCTACAAAGACCCAGAAGTCATCTATTGATAAGGTGTTGAAAGGTCGTACAGGGAAGAAGCGACTGTCAGGAGATATTGCTAAATCCCTGATGCAAACTGAACCAACCATCGCGAAGATTAATGGACTACCTAAAGTCCAAAAAACAAAACTTCCACTACGACCGATAGTATTATTAATCGATGCGCCAAACTGCAAGTGCTGAGGCGAGCGAAGACGGGTACGCCGACACGTCAGCCAATGAGCCCACTCCCACATCAGGCAACTGACCGGCTCGGACAGTGTCTGATGGTGGGGGTTGGGGAGAGAGTGAGGTCGACAGCTCAGCGCATGTTCCTCACTATAAACAATTTGGCGCGCTTGAAACTATCACGGTGCGCTAAAAGTCGTGACTTGGAAGGTTGCCAACTGACGGGATAACTAGGACCGCGTGATCAGTCCAATGTGTGTTTTGTGTGGAGTGGCTGACAGGCGGACTGAGAGTCAGGCTGCAATGGCTCCTTCTTAATGTGGCCTTTATGGCACTCCCACTCTGTGGGATCCGAGCCAGGTGTGGTGGTACGCCCAGGGGCGGCTCCGGACGCGCCAGCCACCTGCGACCTCTCTCATCTCCGGTCTTCTTGCCTGTGTCGTGAGACCGGGCTTAGGTGGGGAAGGAGAAGTGTGCTGTAACGTTAACCGCCGCGGTTGGAAGGTTGCCAACTGACAATTACACTCAGACCTCGCAGTTAGTCCAATGTGTTTGTGTAGAGTGGCTGAATAGTGGTCTGAGAGTCAGGCTGCGATGGCTCCTTCTTAACGTGACCTCTGGCTATCTCACACATGTGAGATGTAAGTCGTTCAACCCCCTGTTGTGTGAAATCCTGGTGCTTGTGTTGGGGGGCCAGGTCGTGTACGTAGTACACGTAGACGAGGTCACAAGCAGCTGCGCCCACTTCCGCATCAGATAACTGACCGGCTCGGACAGCGATTTGACTGTAAGGGTGGGTGAGAGAGTGAGGTCGACAGCTCAGCGCATGTTCCTCTCTATAAACAATTTGACGCGCTTGAAACTATCACGGTGCGCTAAAAGCCGTGGCTGGGATGGTTGCCAACTGACGAGATAACTCGGACCGCGTGGTCAGCCCAATGTGTGTTTTGTGTGGAGTGGCTGACTGTTGGACTGAGAGCCAGGCTGCAATGGCTCCTTCTTAATGTGGCCTTTATGGCACACCCACTCTGTGGGATCCGAGTCAGGTGTGGTGGTACGCCCAAGGGCGGCTCCGGCCGCGCCAGCCACCTGCGTCCTTTCCCGCCTCCGGTCTTCTTGACTCTGTCTTGACACCGGGCTCAGGTGGGGGAGGAGGAGAGAGAGAGTGCGGTAGCTGCAGCGCAAGTCACCATCCCTGCACCACCCTTACGTGGAGCATACGGTGGACATTGTCGAAATCGACGGTCGAACTGTCGTGTGTTTGAAAGCTTAGAACAAGACTGAGAAGTAAGCAAAGATATCAAAAACGCTCCAATAGAAAGAGAAAAGAGAGTTCTTTAACTTTCAACAGCAATTGTATCCCTACTCTTCAGTGAAGTTGAAAAGTTGGTCCAACGGTCCCAGTTTTTCCTTGACTTCCCTTTGAAAAAACGTTAATTATGCAGACATTCGACAGAGAAACATCTAATTAAAGCATATTTAAAAAGGTAACTTATAGAAAATCTCTTAACTAATTATAGGCATATATTTTCCCAGCTTTTGTTGTCGACGTTCATTTTTCATGGCAGCGAGTTTTCATGTTTGTGTGAGTCTTCAAATATGACCCAGATGGCCGTCTGTATTAGAAAGAATGCCAAAAAGTCACTGATTCGGTACTTGCTTTCAAGAAATATGTTATTTTTAGTGTTTTACCAAACACATCAAACGGAATGTACATTTATGGTTAGTCAACTAAATATACTGAAAATCGTACAGAAATGACCTCATTTTCATTTTCCTGTGACGTCCATATCGACGCAATGAAGAGAAAATCTGCTTGCCTTGGTCAAACGCATCTAAGAAATGGTACAAACTGAAGAAAAATACCAATTCTTGTGAAAAAGGTGTCGTGTTAGGCTGCTTGATGACGCCCATACTTTACGTTGCGCTTAATCTAGAAAAATACGTATGTGCAAAACTCTGAAAAAGACTATTTTCAAAAGTAATTCGGCTTTTTCTGCTTTATTCACTCGTTTACTTGCATGGACAGGCTTCCTATACATTTACAACTTCCGTTTACTCAACTAGGTCAATTTTTCACATTTTCGTAATCCATACTTATGCAAAAAATTAGCATTTCTAGACAATTTAATGTTAATTTGTAAACCACAAAAAGCCATATATTTCCTAACGATCAGTTCTTTATTGATGCAAACTTTGGTGGACGCAGTGTGTTCTGATTTCGCGAAACGGGCCGTAACTCATGAAATCCCTCAGATTTCATGACTATGATATTGTGCGGCTCACTGATCTGCTTAAGGAACAGGTGTGTTCCGTTGTGCCCTGAGGTCCTCGCAGGCGGTCGCATAGCGACTTGTAGCATATGTTTATAAGGTGGAACCGACAAAGGCAAGAGATACCGGAATGGCCATTTCTGGCTTATTAGCCGACTGGTAAAATTAATATAGACTGATCCACAGTTGACGGCCCAATGTGCGTTGAGTGAGGGGTAGAGCACAGAGTAGAACGGAGGGAAGATGGGGACCGGAGGCCCGACACAGTGTCACATTCTGGATGTGTGAACCACCTAGTTTCTATAGTCTGCCGTAACAAAGAACAAGATATGGGAATAGGAAGCCCCATTTGTGCTAATTTTGAGGGAGATTAGGATCAATAGTGAGACTTGGGATAAGGCAGGGTTTCGATCAAAGCTAGGGCTAGGTTTATCGTTAGAGTCATGACTCGATAATACTTGTGCAAAGCCACCTGTATTACCGCGGAGGGGGTTACTATTCCTGCGTCTTACCGAGTAAAGTTTTTAACTACGCTAGTGGACTTGCTTGGGGTGGATCATTTGCAAAGTTCCCTTAATCAACGGGCACATTAATTATATTTCTGTTAGCAGAGCATCTGAGCATTTGTAAAGACTTCATTCAAGGCCTTTATTATAAAAGAAAACAGGATTTAAATACAACCTCAGGCGGATGGAAATGGGGCAAAGGAGTTAGCCAGAAGTTCGGCACCATTGCTGCAGTTTGTTCACATTGAAGTCTAACTGCGTGAAGGCACGGTGGATGTCTCCGATACTCGCCTCATAGGAAGTTCCCGTGTAAACATCCAACAGCTCGTGACCAAAGGTCATATCCTTCTTGTTCTGAAATGCAAGTTTTCGCATAGCATTTTTATGCCTCTGATCACAAAAAGGCGTCAAAGTAAACTACACTGAAAGCGTTTGCGGCCTATTCGGAAATTCGTGTGGCTCAGAAAGCTGAACTGCGAGAGTCGTAAATATCTCGGTCTAAGAAACCGGCCAGGCTTGGAATCCGGGTACGCAGATCAAATTCAATCGTCAGTTTCGACCTAATTAATTGGCTGACCAAATTTATCGAGGCACATAGATCTATCGCCCCATTCTGATACCGGTGGGCTTCGACCGCCTAATTTCCAAATTGTTGTATCGATTTTAAGTTTTTACAGAGTAAATATCGTCCTTCAATATTTTGGTGATACCTACCGTCTAGCGTTTCCCAGTATCACCTTTAATTGGGAGTGCATTTGCTTAAACATCTACCGTTTTCTGCTACCTAGCTATTTAATTCGTGTTCTGTTGATTCCTGTACCCTTCCTTTTGACAGTTCTACCATCGCGAATGGTAGTGGCTTGAGTGTGCTCTACAGCGAGGTGGGAGCAGGGACGGTGACTCGCTCGTGAATTTGTTAATGGTGATAGGAAACTTGCGACAAATCTACCAGACTGTGCCCTTCTTCGCCCAACTGAACCCGGTGTCAAGGCAGAGTTAAGAAGACAGTAGGCAGGAGAACGAGCAGTTGCTGACAAGGCTAAACGACCTGTCTACGCGTGCCACACACGCGTCTAGTTAGAGCACGACGAACCAGGTCTTCAAAAAAGTAAGAAACGGGCAGCCCAGCGCACAATTGAGTGAGGGCGATAGAGGACACAGTAGGAAGGAGCCGTTACAGCCCAATGCTTCGTCCCGAGAGGAGTACCTGATTATCCCGTCAGTTGGCAGCCTTCCAAACCACGGATCTTACTGCACCCTGATAGCTTAAAAGCAATGTCCGATTTTTTAAAGTGAGGAATATGCTCTGAGTGCCACGGGACGCAGTCTCCACAGTCGACTTCACTGTCTCTGTCTTTTTTTGTACCTCCTACTTCCCTACCATAATGCACTGTTTGATCTGAACACCTAAATGCACAAAAAGATCCGTCTCACTTTCTCTTCATACGGATCAGTGGGCTGTGTGAGCATCGCTGCCGAATTAGGCCGGGCGCAATGCCTGCTGTGGCGTGAAAGACTCCGTTTACATGTGTCACGCGCACACAAGACAACAATTAACGACTCACGTAGTCTTACCACAACTCGATCGATGTATGTCCTCAACCAATGTGAGCCGTGTGCGGCTCAAACCGACAAGTACAGTAGGTGGCCTTACTCCTACAATGTTTTCTGCAAAATTTGATTGAGAAGTTAAGCGCACAATTGGTATTGTTATTTCTGTTTTTTGAGTGGAAATGAGGCTCAGAACTTGCCTTTTGCTAACGAACGCTGCAAGTTTACTGCAGTGTATTTAAGGAAAGCAGACTTTGGGCGAAATCGGAGGTTGCGTAATAAATTAACTTTTGCAAATTTATGACGTTTTTTTCCACAAAACGCAGAAATAAACTTGTTTGTCGGTATGCTTTGTTATAATACGGTGACAAAGCGGAATGATTACAAGATACATACTGATAGCCTTAATGATTGATATGAATAAAGGCTATTTTAAATTCGGAAGAATGGAATAAATGACATTTTTATAATATACTATCAGCTAATCTGGAATTTAGAAACACAAGGAACAGAAGATTGATTAGCAGTTTTCGCAAAATAATAGTATATATTTGACCACTCTAGAGTGCATTAAAATCTTGGAACGCGGCACTTAAGTAAACAAATATAGCGGAAAACGTTCCAATATAAAGCCAAAATTAAGCTCTTACATATTCAGCAGAAAATGAATCAGTTATTTTCAAGAAAGTTAAATAAGGGTCAAAATTACATATTTTCATCTTGATTCAACTTTGAAAAATAAATAGCGCAAATATTTGACAGCGAATTATCAACTTTAAGCACTTTTTAAAGAGTTACCTTATAGAAAATTTCTTAATTGATATTAGGCATATTAATCGCAAACTTTTGTTTTGGACGTTAATTTTTCATTGCAATGAGTTTTCATGTTTGAGTGCATCCACAAAATATGACTTCAACGGCCATATACAATAAAACGAAGACAAAAAAGACGTCACTTCGGTAAATACTTTTAAGAACTATCTTATTTTGAAGGTTTTGATAAACACATAGGACAGAATCTAAATTCATGGCCAAGCGCTTGAAAACACAAAAAAATTTGAAATATTTACCAGTATTTCAAGGACGCTGTAATACTAATTGTTATGCAATATCAAAAATACAAATAAGGACATATAGCGCATGGAAAATTTTCTAAATATACACAAAACAGTATGTTTGCGATTTCAGGCGATAGTTCTATTTAAATTTATTAGTCGCAGTTACAGCGATTTATCACGTTTTGGACACAGACTGCCTTTTTAAAAGGTTGGTATTTCTAAAGGAAGAAATATTGCTTTTCATATTTCCTTTAGCTTTAAATTCCTATTGAGTTTCAAAGCCTTTGGACTTGCATTAGTGCTTGTTTGTGAGTGATTATCAATCTTCAGTAAATTTCAGCACTTTGCATGTGATACGGCCCAACTGTCTCTTTTTGGTGGTGGGTAGGAGGGAAGAGAGGGAAGACGGGGTGGGAGATAAAAAAGGGTCCAAGGCAATAACTACTGGAGCCAATCAGCAAAGACATCATTCTCAACCCGCATCAAGAGTGGCGATCTAGTTACCCACCGTCAGGCCTCCACTGCCGTATGATCTACCTTTGCGATCGCGGTCTCCACGATTACACCGGCTCTTTCTATTGACCAACGAGAGCGACCTGAAGGCATGCATTGTTAGTGCAATCCATTTGGTTGAAATCGATGCTAGGGGAAAAGATTGGTTGCTTGTCCATGAAAGGTCAACCAAAATTGTCAACTGCGTTTTCACTTCGAAAAAATTGCTTAGCAGGGTTGTAGTATTGATTATCTTGCAGCCCTATCTTAAGATATTTCACTTACGTCAGGATATCGGCCGTTGAACGAGCTTCCTTTAGGCGGCCTGCAAAACCTACACTCTGTATAAAATGACTACTTCAGTAGTATACATTTTCTCATTGATACCCTTAAAAATTAAAATATATTTTATAGAAAATACGCATAAATATTCTTTCTTGCTCTTATTTGTTAGAAAATTAAACCATCTTCAAAGTTGATACTTAAAGAAAGTGTATCTTTCGTATTTTAAAAAAATCTTTCTTAAATTGCCGGATAACTTTGAACCCTACTGGCCGTTACAGTTTAACTCGAGGTTTTCAAACTACACGCTGCATTCATACTCTTTAAAGAAAACCACATATTCCTCCACGCTATGGACAATAGGTCACATAGTTCTCATAAAATTTCGTAATGGATGTAGACTATGTTTTATACTTTAAAAGTAACATTAATAAAGGCACAGATACGATGATTAATGAATGAACACTTCACGTTCTTATGAAATTTTATAAATATAAACTTTTTCTTCACGTATAAAATGTAAAGAAGACTTAATTCGCTACCAAACGAGGACAAGAAGGAATATTTTTGTGCACGATTTTCAAAAATATATTTCAATTTATAAAGGTATCGAAAATCAATGAAAAATGTATAATACCTAAATATACATTTTTTACAGAGTGTAGTTCTTGCAGGCCGCCTAAAAAAGATCATTCAAAAGCCGATAACCTGACGTAAGTGAAATATCTTGGGATAAGGCTGTAAGATAATCAATAATACAGCCCAGCCCAGGAAATAGGTAATTTACTGTTCATGTTACGGTCTCAGTCTTATTCGCCCGACGTCTCATCATCGCCATTACGCTAAAATTTCACGAAAAAGTAAACCTTATAAATAAGGCATATTTTCTGGATGCATGCTTTCGAGATGCAATATTTGGCCAAAATAAACGGCTAGAACACTTCGCTATTATTTGAGCAATCAAGAAATGCATCGCTGGCTGCCCGCCCGGCATTGTTTGTGTGTGCGTGTGTGTTTGGGATGTAGAGGTACTAGCTAGGGGTAGTACCAGAGCATTTGGTCGCTCCACTTGTCTCGTACAGGTGGTGAATGCTCCTGTGGCCACCTCTACCTAGTACCCAACTCTCACCTGTGGCTCCTCGAAGTTGAGTTCTTCCCAGCGGCCACACCCCGGGCAACCGCTACGACTGGCGGGCTAAATCAGGTGAGTCTCCGGTGATGAGTGTGTCTCAACACTCGGTATGTCTGACTCCCGAACTTCCCACTTCCCCCCTCTCAAAAAGTCCTACGGTAGGGGCAACAGCAACCCCGTAGGCGGCCCAGGCTAACTCGGGTCGCTCTCCCACTAAAACAAAACCGTGACCCATAACGGATTTCGGCAGCCATCTGGGATGTCCGAGCAGCCCTAATTAGGGACACCATTGCTTGCCTCCGCGCGGACGAACGGGCTAGAAACGATGCCCTAAACAAATGCTGGGTATCACGCCTTCTGCAGCCGGCCGCGGCTCGCAGACCGCAAGATACGCGGTCGTAAAACTCAAACAAACAACAAAACCCCCCGTCCCCATCCCCCTCGCCATAACCTCCAGGCTGCTCGGGTGAGGCCGCTCACTTTAGCAGCCTGGAATTTTTGATACCTTTTAAACAATACCAGGAGCAACCGACCGGAACGGAGGAAAATGCTAGTCGCTCGGGAACTGGCGCGCTACAACGTCGGGCATTGCTGCTCTCAGCGAGACCCGATACTCTGAACAGGGTCAACGGGAGTAGGTGGGTGCCGGCTACACCTTCTACTGGAGCGACCGGCCAAAGGCAGAGCGACGTAACGCTGGTGTTGCATTTGCCAGCCGGAACGACATCGTGGGATGCCTGCCCTGTTTGCCGCAGGGTACCAATGATCGCCTGATGAGTCTCCGCTTGCCTCTTCGGGGAGACCAGTTCGCCACCATCATCAGCACCTACGCTCTCCCAATGACGAGCTCTGATGAGGAAAAGGACAAGTTTTACGAGGACCTGTACGCCCTGCTGGCGACTGTGCCGAAGGGTGGACAAGTTAATTGTCCTTGGTGACTTCAACGCCCGCGTTTGGACAGACCACGGTGCCTGGCAGTGAGTGCTGGGTTCCTACGGTCTTAAAAGCTGTAACGATAACGGCCTTCTTCTTCTTCTACAAACCTGTGCGGAACACCGTCTTCTGCTAACCAACACCTTCTTCCGCCTTCCGACGCGGGAGAAGGCCACGTGGATGCAGCCTCGTTCGAAGGTGCTGGCATCTACTGGACTATATTCTCCTCCGGAGGCGAGATCGACAGGACGTGCCGGTAACCAAGGCGATTGGCGAAGCCGAGGGTTGGATGGATCACCACCTCGTCATCTCTCAGATGAGGCTCTGGCTTCAATCCCGATGAAGGCTCCAAGGTAAGCAACCGCCAGGTAAGATAAATACTTTTTTGTTAAAGTTGCCTGCTCACTGTTTTGATTTCAGCAACCAAATAACCCAGAAACTGGAGATCCTGCATGCTTCAGATAATAACGCTACCGTGGAAACACGATGGTGTCAACTGCGAAATGTCATTCAGTCCAGCGCACTCGAAGTCCTCAGACGCGCACACCGTCAACACCAGGACTGGTTTGACGACAATGGAGCCGCCATCAGCAACTTATCTGTGGAGGAGAATGGACTACACAAAGCCTACATGGACCTTCGGACTGATGCCACGAAAGCAGCCTTCTTCAGATGCCGCCGCCTTGCACAGCAACGGCTGCGGGAGATGCAGGACGTCTGGGTGGTCCAAAAGGCTGAGGACATACAGGGATATGCAAACCGTAATGAACTGAAAAACATCCTCAAAGCCATCAAGGCCATCTACGGCACCTGCATCAAGGGAACTGCACCGCTGCTCAGCTTTGATGGCACAACACTTCTGACAGAGTAATCCAAAATTTAGAATCGCTGGGCCAAGCACTTCAGAAGTGTCCTGAATTGCTCATAAACCATCTCCGATGCTGCCATTGACCGACTCCCTCAATTGGACACGAACAATGACCAGGATTTGCCGCCTTACCTACCAGAAACCATCAAGGCCGTGCAGCAGATTTCCAGCGGTAAAGTACCGGGAGCCAAGGCAATCCCACCGGAAGTCTACAAGCACGGCTGGCCCCGGCTGATGGCAGAACTCACAACACGCTTCCAGGAGATGTGGTACCAAGGACAAGTTCCTCCGGATTTCAAAGACAAGACCATCGTCCATCTTTACAAGCGGAAGGGGAACCGGCAACGCTGTGATAATCACAGAGGCATCTCAGGATTTCTCCTGCCCACACTGCACCCGCAACTTCAACTCACACATCGGCCTGGTTGGTCACCTGCGAATCCATCGCACGGAGGCTGGTAAACCAGTGCCTGGGGCTCCGACATACAGTCGACGCGCCCGCCTCCACTGCCCTCACTGCTCCCGCACATGTACACACCGCATGGGCCTATTAGGGCACATGCGCCTCCACGACAACCTGCGGTAAACCACCGGAGGCTAAGCCACATCAGCGCACACCATCTACACTAATACATAGACAACACCCTCACAATCATAATAATGTACCTGATAAAATCACGGTTTCCTAGTAACCGTGGCTTGGAAGGCTGCCAATCTGACGCTTACACCAGACCACGCCGTCGGTTCAGTGTATGTCGAGTGGCTGACTAGTGGACTGTGAGTAAGACGTCGATGGCTCCTACATATCTCCTGATTTAGTGAATCCTGGTGTGCGCGTTATTGGGGCCAGGTTGTGCTGAGGCGCGCGAAGACGGGTACGCCGACACGTCAGCCAATGCGCCCACTGCTACGTCAGACAACTCACTGGCTCGGGCGTTGGTCTGATTGTGGGGGTGTGGGAGAGAGTGAGGTAGACGGCTCAGCGCATTGTCCTCAGTATAAACAATCTGACGCGCTTGAAACTATCACGGTGCGCTATAAGCTGTGGCTTGGAAGGTTGCCAACTGACGGGAACACTCAGACCGCATGGTAAGCCCAATGTGTTTAGTGTACAGTGGCTGAATGTCTGACTGAGAGTCAGGCTGCAATGGCTCCTTCTTAATGTGGCCTTTATGGCACTCCCAGTCCGTGGGATCCGAGCCAGGTGTGGTGGTACGCCCAGGGGCGGCTCCGGCCGCGCCAGCCACCTGCGCCCTCTCCCATCTGCAGTCTTCTTGACTCTGTCATGGCATCGAGGTCAGGTGGGGGACGAGGAGAGAGTGCGGTAGATGCAGCGCAAGTCTACTATCACTGTAAACTAAATCACGCGCAAGTCCCCGTCCCTGCACCACCCTTCGGTGGAGCATAAGGTGGACATCATCGGACTACTACGGTCGAACTATCGTGCCTCGTGTAGGTGTTGAATGCTACTGTGGCCGCCTCTAGCTGGTACCAACTCTCACGTGTGGCTCCTTGAAGCTGGTACTTCCAAGCGGCCACACCCTGGGCAACCGCCACGACCGGTGGGCTAAATCAGGTGAGGGTCTCCGGTGTTCTGTATCTCCACACCCGGTACGTCTGCTCCCTTCCTCCTGCTCTTCCCACTCTGCCGTCCTCCCTGTACCCCAGCTCCTCTTCCCAACACACTCCCCCTCTCCCCTCCTCTCGCCCTTCTTTCCTCCTCTCCTCTACTCTACCCTTCTCTTAACCGTTCCCTCCTCCCCCACGGTCGAAAACGTCCTACAGCGAGGGCAACATGCAATCACGTAAGCGGCCCAGGCGAATCGGTCGTTCTCTCACTAACCCAAATCGTGACCCATAGGGCAGTTCGGTAGCTGCCTGGGATGACTCAGCAGCCCTATTTATGGACAATACTGCTAAGCCCCCTCGCTGCAGCAGACCATGGCTAGCAGACTGCAATTACATGCGGTCGAAAAACTAAACAATATCAACAACAACTCCTTTCCCAATCCCCCCGCCCCACCGTACCCTCCGGACTGCTCGAGTGAGCTTGCTCACTCTAGCAGCCTGGAATTTCGATACCTTTTAGACAAGCCCAGGAGCAACCGACCGGAACGGAGGACGGTGCTAGTCGCGCGGGAACTGGCGCGCTACAACGTGGGCATTGTTGCTCTCAGCGAGACTTGATTCTTTGAACAGGGTCAGCTGGAGTAGGTGGATGCCGGCTACACCTTCTACTGGAGCGGCCGGCCAAGGGCAAAGCAACGTGACGCTGGTGTTGCCTTTGCCAGCCAGAAAGACATCGTGGGATGCCTGCCCTGTTTGCCGCAGGGTATCAATGATCGTTTAATGAGCATCCGCTTGCCTCTTGGACTATGTTTTCGTCCGAAGGCGAGACAAACAGGACGTGCTGGTGTCAAAGGCGATCCCCGGTGCCGACGGGTGGACAGATCACCGCCTCGTCATCTTCAAGATGAGGTTTCGTCTGTAACCCCGCAGAAGAGTCCAAGGTAAGCGACCACAAGGTAAGTTGAATACTGTTTTGTTTAATATGCCTGCTCACCACCTCTATTTCAGCAACGAACTGGCCAACCGACTAGCCAACTTTCCAGTCGCCGACGCGGACATATGTAAGCCCTTAGTTTTTATTATCATAAAATGCCTGCTTACTTGAGTTAGGCACACATGTTGGTAATGATGACTTATATGGTCCCCGAAACAGGACATGGGAGCAGGAAACGCCCACAGTACAGGTATCTTTGCGCCAAGTGCAGGGAAAATTGCGTTAGATTTGTGTTGATGGTCGAGGTTGAGTTTAGGGTTAGGGTCAAGATTAGGGATAACCATAGAGTTAGGCCCTAGGGTAGGGCTACGGTTAAGATCAGCGTTATATTTTCGGTTTGTTAGGTCTAATTTTAGGGTCAGGGGACACGGGAATATTTACCTTTCCTGGACTTATGCGCAGGGCCACCTTGAGTGGGGTGTTCCTATTCTCGTGTCCCGTTTAGGGGACCATATCATCAGTCATGCTTACCGACAAGTTACATTAGGTTTACCTCTCTTGCAGAGCTTAATGGATAGGTGAAGATAAGGGTTAGTGTTAGGCGTAAGTTCGTCTGCCGTAGTCCGTGTTACCCAATCCAGTCTTTTTTAGCCAATAACATTTTTCACTGTTCGCTAACCGTTTTTCAAATCCAACCGCCTATTTTATAATTACTAAATAAACATTGTACACTGTTTGTCTACTCGTTCTGAAATTCACTCGAAAATGCAATTTTATTAACAATTAAAGTACCCTTATTGATGCCAAATAGGACAATTTATTTATTACGAATAGAGGCAAATTTATTTATCATGTAGTAACCTTAGGTTTCCTATTTTCTGCTCGTTTACACACCCCGAATTTACATATTTCATATTGCGCGTTTGTTCCAGCACCTCACTTGAGTAACACAACAAACTTATGCTAGAAACGCGAGTATTCTTAATGCCTTCAACAAACTGTTAATTGTTTCGGTTATCTTCTATACTGATAAAACTAATATGCCTATCCCTCCCGTTTTACAGAAGCCCCCATGTTCTAATTTTTCAGGGAACCTCTATAGTAGCTCCTTGCTGAAAAGATAATAAAAACTGGACAATCAGGTAGGATCTCAGAGGAAGACTAGAGAGGTGACTGAGAGTACGGCTGTGTCAGACATATTCAGGCCATCTTCCACCCCTCAAAGACTCAACCTAACCTGTGAACTAACTGCGCTATGTTTATGCGCATCGGTCCGAAACAACAAAGTACATCGATCTCTCGTGCTCACTTTGGAACCTGGAAATTGATCGCCTTCTCGGATTCCTGAGATCAACAGAACGTAGTTAGCTTGCTATATGACGCCAAAGAAGCCAGGGTATGTCAATTTAAGCGCATCAGATATGACTACAAGCACAAAATAGATGTCGAACGAGAAGTGGGACAACAACTAACCTTGGCCACAACAACCCAGGGGATGCCAAGACGACGTAGATCAAGGAGCTTTCGGCCAATGCTTAATTTGTCCCTATCGTCCAAAAGAATGTCACCCTGGGGTAAGAGACCGGCATGGTAGGTGGTTGCAGTAGGATCGCAGGAGGGGTAATCAGATAGGCAGGAGAGAAGGAAGGCCAAGTTCTCACCTGACACCGCATCCTTGGCGTTTGCCTATAATGTGATCGGGCCAGAGGGTAAGCGCTATCGGCAAAAGAACATGGTACTTGGGACTGCTACACTTACCAGGCAATGACATTCCGAACGTTCAGCAAACATACTTGGAACTCAGGGCCTAGGGTGAACACCTTACATCCACTATAGCACTTGTGGCCCCGTTCGCGCGCATACTAGAAAATGGTGAGGATGACTTATATGGCCCCCTAAACCGGATATTGGAAGAACATGCGGCTTTGTGTCAAAGTACAGAGGCGTTAGGGTTAAGTTATGGATAATGATTAAGGTTAGTCTTCACTGTAGTACAAGGGTTGACAGTAAGGTAAGATTAGGACTACGGCTTAAGTTTGTGTTGGGACTAGCGGTAGGATTAAGACACGGGGATATTTACTCTTCCTGTGTCATCTTTATTACCTGGGCGGGGCGTTCCTCCTCCCATGCGCCGTTTAGGTGGCCATAGAAGTAATTCATATCCCAGAAAGGTCCCCAAAAAGGGCTGCACTGCAGATTAACTGGATCAACACTGTGGTCAGACTGATTCGCGGCACGCGTTAATCGAGTTGGTTGGGTCCACGCGAGTCCATAATTACGTGCGTGGGGGGTGACATTCAAGTTGCGTCAGACACTGCGTCCAACCCCGTTATGGGTTAGTTGGCAGACTTGGAGAGTCGACTGGCATATGAGAGAGCGAAGAGAAGGTGAGACCGAGAGCGGGGAATCCACCCTCATGACCCGACAGCACAGTACTCACTATGATAACTCTAAAAAGCGTGAACCTATCAGGACGCGCCATCAGTCGTGGCTTGGAAGGATGCCAACTGACGGGATAACTCGGCCCTTGTCACGACTAAGAGTCAGGATGCAATGGATCCCTCTCAATGTGGTCTTTATGACATTCTCACACGTGAGATCCGAACCGTCCATAAAGACGTCTGGTACATGTACTGGAGAGCAAGTCGTGTGTGGCACGCGTAGACCAGCCGTTTAGCTTTGCCAGCCACTGCGTCCACGACCAGCTCCAGTCATTTTGACATTGTCTTGTCATTGGAACAACATGGTGTGCGGTAGGTGCTGCGGAAGTCACCGGTGCTGCGCGCACTCCGTGGGCACGCGGTGGACGCCATCGCTTGCGACCGTCGAAGAATCGATCGGATAAGAGACAGATTATGCCTTATGATGAAGGATTGATGATGAGAGTCTCAGAGGCAGCTGGTAAGCCGCTAAGCAGAGCCTAATTAAGTCCTCCAGATGGGCATTTTCCTCAAAAATGATCCCACGGTCGACGATGTTGTCGTAAGTAAATGATAACATAAAGTGACCTAATAAGTGCAACTCCGGTGCCACTCTGAACATACGGCCTAACGCCTGCGCACCAACTGGTAGTCTGTCATCTAAAACAATTTTGGTGCAACATGAGGTCCTGTTGAAGCAACCATGAAGCGCGCAGGAAAAAGAAGAAAATTATTCGGTATTTCCCTTCAGTGTGGAATAACGAGTCATCAGGAAGAATGAACTATGTGGCTGACTTTTCAGGGCGATCTGAATAGAAGTAAACACGCGTAGCGCTGGTTCCACGGGGTTTGCAAAATAGAGGGCCAAATTAGGAGGTGCATTACGCCATAAATAGGCTGGCAGTTAACTTTATGGAAGTATACCTAACAGCCGGATGGCCCGAATGAAGGAAAACTGGTTTGAAGTCACTTTTGTTAAAGTATCAAAACTCGAAATGAGGAAGCTGTGTACGTAGAAGAGAACTATCCGAGAAACCTGGAGTGAGTAAACTGAAGAGACGGGGTTACAGCTCAGCTCGACTTTAGGTGACCACACCGCACATTGGCAGAACATTCAAAGAAATGGTATGATGCCACAAATTATGACCCAAACCGCCGCCAAACTGGTATTCGGTGCCACTGTCCGACTTCCTGATCCAATTCCTCGCGGTGTGGTCGAGGATCCGACCAACCTCCTGCACAGTCTTCATCAATTTATGCGAAAAGTCCCCGAATCAACCCAAGCCTAAGTCTTAGCACAAAAAAACTTAGATATGCTCTCATATCTTTCTTTGGTGTAATCAACTTCGCCGACCATGGGAATAACCCTCGGGTTGTCTCTAAAGGGACGAAGACGTTCCGCATTTAACGCGGAGTTCGCGAAGTCTTGGTGTGGACCCCTCCAAAGCTGCTGTCTTGGACGCTCTTCTGGATGGGCCCTGTGGTCCTTTAACCCACTACTCCTCCTACCTCCTCTGCCCTCTGTCCCGTCATCTTGGTTAATTAGCCATGTCGGCTGTCTCCAAATGGCCTACCACAGCAGGCACTTAAGTCGCTCCTGTCTAGAAAACCTGCGTTGGACGTCATTTTAATTTGTTCTGATCGTTTAGTTACTCATATTTTTAGACTATGACGTCGTTTTACGCAACTCTACGGGCTTGGAGGGGAAAAGGGGAAGAGTTACTGTGTCAGGGTGCCACACTTAAACAGTTTGGTTGCTGTATGCAAAGACGCACTTTCTACGCGTGCGCTGGGAGATCAGGTCGTTTGACTCTACACAGTCAGGTTAGCTCATGTTATTGATGATTGCAGAGTTAAGCCACTTGTAATATATAAGTTGCTTCTTTAACAGCCCGTTTGGGTAAGTCATGAGGTAATGCGGAGCTCATACAGCGGGTCTCGTTTCGTCATGATCTGCGGCGGAATATAATTAATTAGGTATCGCCAAAGGGCGAAAGCGAAGACAGCGACTGAAATGGTCAAGGCATTTGGCCAGCAGGACTCTTACCTTCTGAAGGGCAATAGCACCGCTAAAGGGTGCGAATCCACGAGGCCAACGCAATTCATCCGGCCAGTTTTCGTTGGCTTTACGGGTGAAATATTCCACTGCAGTGCCCAAAAGTCGGGTGATGCCGATGCCGTAGCAGCCCATATGAAGAGGTCTGGAACTGCAAATTATCAAAAATCAAACTTTTATGTCTACTGAAAACAAATAAGCAGCAAGATTTTAGAAGAACACGGTGATGCTTTCGGCAGATCTACGATAGGCGTATCGTGTGACAAAAACCTTCGGCTTGAATTGCCAAACCGCTGTCCTGTGGATGTCTAGAATGATCAATAATCTCAGGTAAAAAGGATAATTAAAAGCGGAGTAAAAAATAAGATTTAATTCAATAAATCAAAATTTTTAATGAATTTCATTATTCACTACGTGGAGTTTATGATAGTGGGAAAATCACATGTGGGCGAGCACAGCTAAAATCATTCGCATTTTAGTCACAAAGTTAAAAATTTGCGGGCAGATAGCAATAAGTAGTACTGTGAAGTTAATGCTCCTTTGTCCAATGTAGGGGGCAAAATGCGAATGAATAGGGCGACCAGATATGTTTAACTGGTTCAGTGTGGAAACCGGAGATCATACGCAAGAGAACGCTGAGGGATTCACTGATGTAAACGCAAAAGATAAGCGAAACGCGTGTCTGCGCTTTAAGTTGATACCTGTCCTGTCAGTATTTCTAAGATTAGTTTTTAACGGTACGATTGACAGAGTCCCGTTTGGCCGATTTAAATGGTTACTGGCAAGAAATGTGTGTCTGACGAACGGGTATCTATATAAAACTTTGTACTGCCAGAAGAGGTCGTTACAAAAAACGTCCAGCACCTTGGCAATGTCGTTTTTTGCATTTCTTCCAAAACTTTGCCTTATAATTCCTCAAAATATCAGTTTAAAACTTCCAGAAGTAGGCATTAAAATAGCCTATAAAGTTATTGGTAAAAAAATGAAATAGCCAAATTTGCAAAACGAATACTCGGATCTATTGCATGCCGATTTCGTGGCCCGACATTTTGCTGAAGCGAAAATAGTGCTCTCTTTTTAAAACTTGATGAAATTATTTTTTTTCCATTTCTAGGGGCTGTCCTCCTGCTGCGTTACACCAGAAAGAGAACTACACTGATTCAAGAAAGTCTTATTCGTACTACGCTGAGTCTGCATTAGCCCTTAACTATCGACCTACATGCCCGTGGTACATGTCAGAAGTGGATCGCGTCGCCTCAACCACCAGTCGGTAGGCAGACTCGCTTACCTTGTTTCCTGTGGAGTTGCTATACTGACGTCGAAACAGGAGGTATATGACGTTCCGAGGAGGAAACAATGCCCAACCTTAGAGGGAGAAAAAAATAGACGCTTTTAATGAAATATAACGTAGTTTCCAAAGATCACAGGCCTCCGTTGCAAAATGGCTCAATGAACAGAACGGGCCTGCTAATGAGGAAGCCACCACCTAGCAAGACGAACAGAAGTGTCCCTCACCCGAGTAGAAAAAAGGAAACAATATACGCTCTAAATTAAAGAGATCAGAAAAGGAAAGCAACCACGGAACTGAGGTATCCGGAAATCGAAGTCATAGGTCAAAACGGCAGGGTATAGCAATCCGGCCCAACGTTAGGACTGCATCGGAACACCTGCCAGTGGTTAGTACACGGAAAATATCCCTGGACAAGGCAGGGGCAAGTGAAATAGAAAGTTCCAACTTAGCTGCCGTCGTCGTCCAAGTATACCCAGGCAGACCAGAGGGTTGAATCTGGACCCAAACAGATCACTGGACGTAACCATCTAGGAGGTGAGTAAGGTTCCCAGGCCCTGTCGGTTGCAAACGGAAATATTCAGTTCCGTGAGGGCGTCAATCGACTACTTGGCCGGATTGCAAAAAGCATCACGGATTTTCCGTATTTCCTTTTTTCCAGGTTTGGCAGACCGACGACAGCAGTCAAGCTGAAAGGAGGCATTTTGTGCCCATTCCAGGGTCAGTTAACCAAAATGGATAAGTACGCCATACCATCACTAACACCAATGTCTGCGGATCTGAATATTGTGCGGCAGAAATTTTTAGGGAGCTCAGTTACCTCAGGATAAGTTGTCGGTTTTACTTAACGTGCAATATGCGCAAAAGCACATGGAACGCGGATCGAAATCTCTAATCACGTGGTCAAGTGTGCACCTAATATTTAGAAATACTTGCACATGTTACTTGAAGTCACAGAACAAGATCTCAAGTTTTTCGCGTCCAGTAGCCCATAAGATCTAGGCTAAGAAAGTTTCTAGCCACCAGTGCAAATTACGTTCAAAAATTAGGCAAGCATACTTTCTCTATTGATTTTCGATTATATATGCCCTTCGAAGAGGGGTGTTTCGATTTTATACAGTGGCTGATTAATTAGTGCAGATACACAGAATTTGCTTTTTCACATGTTTCGAAGATTTTAAATGTGTTTGCTAAGTTGGCTTCAAAATAAGGTCAGATAGTCGTTCCTGTCTCTATCAGGAGCCCTCCTGGTGACTGTTAAATATTACAACAGGAGTAGGCCCCATTAAGTACCTTTAAATAGCGGAAATTCTCAGAGGAATAATCACATGTCTGCACCTAAAGATCTCACTATCAGAAACCACTAGAGATCGGCATGTTCCATTCCATGAAACTTACATATTTAAGAGGCAATAAGCACGAAGAGGGGGATGTGCGTAGGACGCTTAATAAAGCTGGTAAGAACGAAGAAACTGAGCAAGCAAGGTCGTGAAAAACGACAGCTTTGGTGAGAACCACCAACCTACCTCGACGGAGTTTAAGCGTTGCATTGTTGATCCACACTGACAAACCGTCAGTGGCTGCTTAGAATGCTCGAAAGAGGAGTCCACAGGTTTACCTTTGAGACACCTGGATTAGATGATAGAGAAGAGTACTAGAATCGACTGAAAATTCGAAAAACTCAGTCGTTTGCCGATAAAGGCCCTCGCAGAAAATACAGTCGGCACATACTCTACGAATATAGGGCAAACCAAGTGTCTCAATCTGATAGGAATTTATGACTGGAATGCCAAAAACGGTCACCTAAAAATAGTAATACTTTCTGCATTAACAGAAACAGTATGCGGTAATAGATAAAATTGCTAGAACAAGAGTTTTATTGGTTCGATGCCTCGGATTCATATTTAAAGGCATGATTCATTTTTACAGAACTTAGTTGGTAATTTACGCAAAAGACATTGATAAACACTGAATGACTGAAAGTATCGTAAATTCAATCACCGAGAACATTGCACGTAACTCAATGGGAAATATATTTAGTAATCTTAACTGACAATGATGGAACTTGACAAAGCTAGCGTATAGAAGGGGGACGAATACAGCTTTTAGGGATTTGCAAGTAATGTTATTGAATGACCGTAAAAGTCGGAGGAAAGTGGGTTCCCTTGGCTTTATTTACATATCCATTTGCAAAATACAAACGAATTTAAGTTGAATCGGTGGATCACGTATTTTTTTAATGTGGACAGAAAAGTAACCTTGCAAATTATTTCATGAGGTAGTATCATGCTGTTGTTTGATACGGTCCTATTTTATACACTTCTAAGATACTCCTGTCATCTTTGGGACAACTTACCTCGGACACCAAAGTAGAGAATCCTCACCCTCAGGAAGAGGGACTTGAAATTCATCCGATGGACAGTCGCCCATCAAACCTCCACTGGCAGGAACTAGAAATAAAGTGGAAGTTCACACACAAGCAATGGAAATGCAGAAGTAAGACTTATTGGCTAGAAAGGTGGTTTCGAAGGAATAAGTCACATATGTATATGAAATCCGTCTAGTTAAACGGCCTAAGTGGAAAAACACAACAAGATGCACGGTAAGTACACGCTAGAGGTTTTCTAGGAAGCAAATCGATTCAAAGGGTGACGTTTTTACGAACCTCAAACGCGACAAATCATTTATTCTGGTAACTTCTAAACTGGATAACCAATTTGAGGTAAAGGCATGAGAAATTCTCAAAAACATGAAATTTAATCAGCTACCTTAAAATGTATTAAAGAAAGAGTAATTTACTTTTACAAAATGGGAGGCCGAGTTCGGAAAAAATTTCCGAGTAACATTGACATACAACTTTGTACGTGCTCTTGGCGCTCGAAGAGTCCACATCGAATGAATACATATCTAAAAGATGGGATAGCAGAACACATAAAGGTGCAAACCTTTCATTAAAAATTCTTTGCCTCTTAGAAGACCCAGTCTAGGTCGCAGTTCGTCTCTGTATTTTGCGGAAATCTACAGCAATAATGTCAATATGGGAAATAAAAATACCTGAAATATGAGTAAAGGAAGAGCAGTACGCGGCAGTCCTAACTTTCGGACAAAGCAACAAACTTCCTCTTCGTGCGTCTGAGCATTTCATGCGGGTAAAAATCAACAACCTAGGTATTTACAGGCTGAAGGCAAAAACAACTGCCGTTCCTGTCCTTTAGGGTAAACATTTCGGTGCCAAAACGCTGCCATCGACCTGGAGAGATAATATAATGACCAAAATGAGAGGCGCACCTGAACGCGACCAAAGGTCTGCAAGTCCCAGAGTTGGGAATAGGCACTTTTGTCCACCAATAACTGCCATTTTATGCGAGATGAAGGAGCTCAATTTTTCAACTGCCCTTAAAGCCAAGGGTGACATGACGAAGATGCCTGGCGAAGAGGTCACTAGAATACCATTATGCATGAACAACTGCATGAAAATGAAAACTAAAAAAGACATACTCTGTGAGAAAGAAGACCGTTTTCGTGTTCCGCAACGATCGGCGTGGCCTGGCGTAGCAATTTTGACAGTTTAGTGAATCTGGACATTGTGTAGGATTAAGCGGTAGAACAGCTTCTCGTATTCAAAGAATGTTCAGACTAAAACACATCAGGTCTTTGTTTCGGGAACAGAAGATACGTATACCTAAAAGGCAAATGCGATAATGCTTACAAAGAGGACTATAAACACGAGGCCAGAGACCGACCGTCCTGGCCGAATTTCACTGAGGGCAGTTCGCCATCTAAATATATATGCAGTCTTACTACAGGGGAAAAGTATGTGGATCGATATAAGTGGAATGCATCTGGGTAAGATGCACGTTAGGGCCGGGATCAAATATAAAATAGGTCAACTAGTGGTGATGGGCGCAGGTTATGGGCGAAAGAATGGGATTGTACACTTCAACCATCAAGGACCTGTCACATTGAAAGCAACAACACCGGCAGCTTATTATACTCGATATAACAAATGACGGTGGCTGAAAATTTGAATAATTCAGCAGCGAAAAAGCTGCTAAACGGAAAAATCAGAGTCCTTCAAGAGGTCAGGTTCCAACGTTCTTATTAAATGTTGCGTATCCAATTTTCTTGGGCCCGAAAGCACTGAAACCTATGAACTTAAAACGCAAGTCATACACTAATTATAACGGTGTAAGATACTGGGCATATACGGTCAGGCTCGAGTCCGCAGGTTCCAGGATGGCGGAAAACCACTGATCGGATTGGTGAGAGAACAGCACCTGAAGCTAGGTACTGGGCCTTTTTAAATATATAGAAGATGGGAGCATGCGTGGAATAGAAATAGGAGCAGCTAGCAAAAGATCAGGAGCTTTTTAAGCCAGTGCAAATATGGGGAACCCAGGTCTCGTAACCCTAATTATATGGCAGGCGGCCACTACAACCAACCCTACTCCATTCGCAATATGGGCCCTGCGACAGCTTGTAAACTGTAACGCATCACAAATATGACGGAGTTGTTTAAGCAGGTTGAAGTACTTTTGGCGAAGACTTAGGAGGAAGACGGTGATCGAGTGTCGGTAAGGATGCCCAAGCGCCCTCTCCACTCCAATAACTGAGTTCGTTCCCTACAATCTTCATTCGTTGCAGATGCCTGTCATTCAATGTCAGCACTTCCCACGACCTGCCCTTGCAGTTGTCTACAGCGTTGAAATCCCCACCGGTGATCTAACGGACATGAGGGAACAGACCCATGGATGGATTAATTATATGTGTAGAACAATTCTCCATTATAGTACACTTCGAATGTATTCACAAATTGAGTACTATGGGAAGCTTATTTAAACATTCTTAATACCTTTCCTTATCACATCAGTATACGTATATCCGAAGTACATACACGTATACGCCAAACACGTGTTTTGTGTGGTGTTTATCGATACACGGTACTCCCGTGGACTGTAAACGACACATGAATGAATGACAAATCTGCACTTACACTCGATCACACCACTCCCTGGCTGATTTTGAGTCCAAAGCACTCGAGCCTTTTATACAGCTCGGTCGAATGCAGCACGTAGGAAACACCCACTTCGACTTGTCTGCGTTAATTGCAGCAAAGTAAAACATCTGTAACATCAATATTCCTTAGTTGGCATATGGTCCTATCAAAAGTGTAGTGAGCTAAAGGAGATAACTTAAATGAAACAGTAAATGGTACCGCTGACATAAAAACTTCACACACAGAGATATAAAATATTTGCTAGTTATCTCGGGAATCTTGGTTATTTTGGGACGAGAGCATATTATTTCAGTGAAATAAAGGTGGGCACGTTTGAGCTCCCTGTTTTTTGCAGGCAGAAAAGCAGGTAAAAAATTTGGAAAATGGAACACTAACAATCACAAGAGAAATCTCGAAATATTACAGATATGTAGATGAATTAATTCTTGCGTCCGCAGTATTTTTGAAACGTGTGTTCATTCATGCGCGAACTGTAGTTGGTATTCTTAACACACGTCCGATACAGGCAAAGAAAAATGAGATCGTATCTGCAGGCCGTATGGTAAATGCCAGTATGAACAGTACACAGAGGGGTATAGATATTTTCATAAACAAATATTACTTAAAAATTACAAGTAGTATTATAAAAAAATCCAAAAATTACACCAGTATGACTGCAGTCAGAATGTATCGTTGTGCATACTGCAAAATTCGTCCAGATTCCTTTTATAATCTTCTGAAGGTGTAAGCATAACAATATCACCAGGAAAGGCATTTTAAACTTCAAACACTCTGCTAGAGAAGAAGAACGTCCATAGGCTCAGACTGGCCGAAGTCACTTGCAGCTTCCTTTGGTGATCTCGTTTGTTGTTTGTGGCTGCTAACTCGAAGAAATCTCCCGCTTTAGGCAGCAGGGTTAGAGCATAATAGCCGGCTCCGGAATAAAAGCACAAACCCGGCCGCCTGGAAGCGTGGTAATAGGGGTTTTACGGGTGGGGCAAATGCATGGTAAAAAAGCATGGAAAACGGAGAAAGTAAGGTAAAAATCGTACATTTTAAGTAAAGATGAATTTTAAATGAGGTGGAAATAACCCGCGAATATTAATCAGGCAAAAAATTCATCCAATAAGCAGAAAGAAATTAAATGAACTGTTCTCATTGGAAGAAAAAAATTGTTGTGAACAGCAAAAGTCGTAACCAATGGGAATAGAAGAACCTAGGAAGCGCCCAGATAGAAAGATTCGAAATGCGATTGCAAATTGAACCACCCAGAATCAACCGAAGTCGTGCAAGCACGTCATCCACGGGAAAATACTTGTTGGTAATAGTGGAAAAATAGAAATAAGCGAAAGCATCACACTGGACATGTAATAAAGCACCAGATCCACACAAAAACCAAAATGCTGTTGCAAACCTCTAATAACCGAAGAAAACCAGGTACACTAGCGAAAATAGAGAATCGCCTGACCTAACTTACCAGAAGGCATTCAGACTTCAGATGTAGAGTTAAAATTAGCCTGCAATGTCACCAATCCAAGTGACTGAGCTGGTGGAAGGCATATGTTATTAGGTAATATAGCATAATGTCCGGAGAAGGAAAAAGAGCGAAGGAAAGGGGGGCGCAAACGGGAGGAGGTTAGTTAAGACCATCACACAAGCCATTCAACACCTAACCACAGAAAGAAAGACCTCCCCACCTAACAACCCCTCCCAAATCTCGTTCAAACAGAGACGATGTTCCGACCTCAAACACTCAATGATATAAGGCGAGCAAAACGAACGAACGACTAAAAAGACAGAAATTAGTCAAAGGACAGATGCAGTCTCGAAGGCGGTTGGTTCAAATTTGAAGATAAGTGAATTCTCGAATTTTCAACTGATTTCTACGTTTCCTGTAGAAGATATTAGCTTAATTATTGACAATTAATTGTATTTCTACCTCATCATCAGCTGCACATACGTGCAGTTATTGCAATTGCAAAAGGGAGAAATATAGAGTTTTTAAACTTTTTCACCCTACATAGCCTCATTAAAGTTCTCGCAGATTTACGTCAAAACGACGGAATCTAAAGGCTAATTCTAGAAATAAAGTTGAAAATTTGTAAGTTTACCTTATTTTCAGCGAAGAATAATTTGTAGTAACTGGTATACCAGTTGATATAATTTTTCATCCTGCATAGCCTCTTCGCTAATTCTATTTTCAGTTTAAACTCGTTACCTAGCAGATATTTGCTTGCAGTGACTTGCTTAAAATATTAAATCTTTTATTCCGCAAAACGTTACTAGTAACAATTTTCCTTCGTTTTATTGATTTGAAAAGTACTTATATTTTAAAACCAATATGAAACCCCAGTCAGTACCTAGACGCAATCATCCTCTTCGCGTAAAACTTCCACTAGAATAACCCACCTTAAGCATGAAGAAATTAGACTTTGACGCCCTGGAAAACTTTAATACCTTTATGTCTAAATATGGTTCTCTCTTCACGATCCTTGGTACCATTTTTGAGGGAAAGTTGTCTTCACTCACTTCTCAACAATGCGTGAAACTAGAGACTTTTATAAACATGGTCAGTACTGAGTCACTTGACCGACATAAGAGAAGTTTCAATTTTCTTTTAAAAAACGTTTCCAAGAGTAAAATCCCCCTGGACGTTGCATTTCATTTCCTTTACTCGTGCGGCTTTAACTTTAAAGTCGCTGAAGCTAAAAGGTTATCTTCCCGTAGTAAAAACCCTCCTATTCTGGTCAAACTTTTTTTCAGCGATTGAAG